>JAOXYA010481336.1:0-16295 GCA_028565675.1 Sorex palustris | reverse complement strand
AATTTGCTCGAGCAGGCACCAGTAATGTCTCCATTGTGAGACTTGTTGTTACTATTTTTGGCATATCGAATACGCCATGGGGAGCTTGCTAGGCTCTGCCATACGGTTGGGATATTCTTGGTAGCTTGCTGGGTTCTCCAGTAGGGATAGAGGATTCGAACCCAGGTCAGCCACATGCAAGGCAAATACCCTACCCGCTGTGCTATCGCTCCGCACCTGTCAAAAGACAGGTGGTGAAAACTTAGAACTGGCAAGATCTGAGTATATTTTTTTTCCTTAAATTTTTATAAGTGAAACATCATGAGGTACAGTTGTAGACTTACAGATTTTTGTGCTTGGGTTTCAGTTATACAATGATTGAACACCTATCCCTCCACCTATGCCCCTTCTCCACCACCACGGATCCCAGTATCCCTCCCACCCCCACCCCCCCACACCACCCTACCTCTGTGGCAGGGCATTCCCTTTTGTTTTCTCTCTCCTTTTGGGTGCTGTGGTTTGCAAAAGGGACATTGAGTGTCAATTAGGTTCGGTTCCCCCAATATACTCAGATCGAGGAGGGAGCACCAAATAAAGGGTGTTGGGAGGTTCCTCTCACGATGGAGATGCGTGCTGAACGTAGACTATAGACCAAACATGATGGCCATTTACTACCTGCATTGCAAACTATAACACCCAAAAGGAGAGAAAAAGTAAAAGGGAATGTGCCTGCCACAGGCAGGTGGGGGGGAGGAGGTGGGGATGGGGGTGGCGGGAGGAATAACGGGAACATTGCTTATGGAGAAGGGCACTGGTGGAGGAATGGATACTCGATCGTTGTATGACTGAAATGTAATCACAAAAGTTTGTAAGCCTGTAACTGTCCTTCATGGTGATTCATTAAAATAATAATAATAATAATAATAATAATAATAATAATAAAGCTGAAAAATAAAGTAAGTAAGGGTGCAGCTTCATTTTTTTGCATGTGGATATACCTTTTTCCCAGCATTATTTATTGACTTATTTTGATTTGGGGGCCAGACCCAGAGAGTTCAGAACTTATTCTTGGCTCTGTACTCAGGGATCACTCCTGGTGGATCCCCTGATCACATGGGATGCCAGGAATCAAGTCTGGTCAGCCACAAGCAAGTACCACCTCCTGTATTATCTCTCCAACCCCTCCACCCTTCCACTTTGGATGGTCTTGAAACCCTTATCAGAAATTCTCTGACTAAATTTAAGTGAGTCTCCACTTCATTAATTCATTGGCTTTTATACCAATACCATTCTTTTTTGCTTCTGGTTAGCTTGTTCATTTTGTTGTTTAGGTCACAGGCAGTAGTACACCCTACTCTGTGCTGCGGTTGAACCCAGGCCCTCTGCCTACATTGAGTCCTCTCTCCTACTCTTTTTTTTCCTCTTTTTATTGTGGTGCCAGGGATCTAACCCAAGTCGCATGCATGCGATTGCATGCACTTTACCATTGAGTCACATCCTTTGTCTAACCCATACTTTATTTTAGTTTGTTTTTATGTTTGTTTTTTGCTTTTTTTTTTAATATTGGAGGCCACACCCAGTGATGCTCAGGAATCACTCCTAGCAGTGTTTGGGGGACCATATGGGATCCTGGAGATCGCACCTAGGTCATCTGTGTGCAAGGCAAGTGCCTTACCCACTATACTATATTGCCAGCCCTATTTTAGTTTTTGAGGAGACCACACCTGGCAATGCTCAGTACTTCCTTCTGACTCTGGGCTCAGAGATCACTCCTAGGGGTGCCAGGGTTAAAGCCTGGCTTGGAGGGGCTGGAGCAATAGCACAGCAGGTAGCGTTTGCCTTGCATGTGGGCAACCCGGGTTTGATTCCCAGCATCCCATATGGTCTCCCAAGCACCGCCAAGGATAATTCCTGAGCGAAGAGCCAGGAGTTACCCCTGTGCGTTGCCAGGTATGTCCCAAAAAGCAAATAAAAAAAAAACCAAAAACCTGGCTTGGTCTTGCACAAGGCATGTGCCTATCCACTTTACTGTCTCACAACCTCATAACCCATACTTTAAGTTACAGTAAAAATATTATATATTTTACCATTTTTACCATATTTAAATATACATTTTAGTGACAATCAATAATTTGTGTTGTTGCACAACTATCACCATCATCCCTTAATTCTTTTATAAGGGCACATTATTACACTATATGAATATGTTACTTTTAGGTTGTTTTTAGTCTCTTGCTATTGGAATTAATGCTGACAGATAATTTTATGGAAGTGACTTTTCTTTCTGTGATATATTCTGGGAATAGAATCAGTAATATTTGTGCTCCTGTAATTTTGTAATTTTTATAAAGTTGACAAAATGCCTCCTATGGAGGTTTTATTAATTTATTCTTACACTGAAATTTTGAGATAGAGCCTGTTTCTGCATAGGTCAATACAGGGGGTATTTGTTGTTGTTGTTGTCTGTTTTGATTTTTTGGCTGCACCTGGCTGGACTCAGGCTTACCCCCTGCTCTGCGCTTAAGGTTCACTTCTGGCAAGCCTTCAGAGAGCATATGGAGTGTCAGAAATCAAACCTGGATTGCCAAGGCAAGCATTGTCCCCACTGTACTTTTTCTAGCCTTCCAAATGCATTATCTTAACTCCAAAAATAAATTTTCCACTTACAGGTAAAATATATTCATAATATTGTTTGAATTTTTATTTTGAGCTGGAATATCTTTTTTTGGTTTTGTTCTGTTTTGTTTTTAATTTTTGTTCACTTGATTTTTGAGCAGTACCTAGTGGTGCTTAGGGGACCGTATGCAAACCAGGGTTGCCGTGTTCAAGGGAAGCACCTTAACTCCTATAGTGTTTCTCTGGCCCCCCCTATTTTAATTTATTTGATTTTTTGCCACACCCAGTGGTACTCAGGGCTAAGTCTTGGGTCTATGCTCAGCGATCACTCCTGGAAGGATTCAGAATTCCAAATGCGGTACTTGGGATCAAACACAAGTTGGCCACAGGCAAGGCAAGCACCCTACCCGCGGTAAATTCTATTTAGCCTCATTTTAATTTTTGTTTTAAGCAAATAATTTTAGGCTGGGGAAGTGGCTCAGTGGCAGAGCACATGCCTTGCAAGTGGAGGATGTGGGTTCAATCTCCAGCACTACTTCCACTACTTCGCAAAATAATAATAATAATATAATAATAGTATAGAGTAATATGAAATCATTTTATTGAAAGAGAATGTGGGAGTTTTCAGAGAGAAAGAAAAGAAAGAAGAAAATCAAAACTTAAAGGAAATTCTTATATTACTGAAGGCACAGGCCACTCCAGCTTTCACTGTAAAGTAAAGGACACATTATTCACCCAGAGCTGGGATTCGGGTGACCCAGAGCAAAGTGGTGAAGGACCATTTGACGTTCTTTTCTATAACTGTGTTCAATTTTTCTGTTGGTTATCTTTTTTTTGTTGTGGCGGTGGTGGTGGTGGTCATAGTCCTTTTGTTTTAGGAAAGTTACTTTTTTTTAATTTTAGGAAAGTTCATTTTTCTGTCTATAAATTGCAGATATCTTTCTAGCTTGTCACTCAACAGTAGTTCTAATTCCATTTTCTTCATTTTTATGATGAAGGAAATGCCAGAAATTTTTGGAAGTCCTTTTAACCTACCCTAGCAGAAAACTGCTCAGTTGTAGAGCAAAAACTAAACCAAACAGAGAGTTCTGGGCTTACAAAGATGTTTATTAATTGAAAGTTGGTTTTGTGAACTGTGAAGATAAGACAAGTAGAAGAGTATATGCCTAGCTGTGTGAGGCCCTGAACGTCACCCCGTAACATCTAAGCTCCCAGGCACCACACAGTAGCTCCTGTCACCCCCAGCAACTCCAAGATTGTCCCTAGCTCTGCTAGGTGTGGTCCCAATGGAAAAATAAATAACAGGTGGTTTGGGTAAATAAAGAAATACTTCCTCTTTATGGCTTTGTTTTAATTGTTAAATTTTTTTACTTAGATTTTTTTACAAAATAATATCAAATTATAAATTCATTTATAAATATAACATTATTTTAAAATTTTTTAATTAAGAATATGTGGTTTACAATGCTATTAATAATGGTTTCTCATGCACATATTTTCAATACCACACCCATCACCAGTGTACCCTCTCTCCTTTCCTAGGACCCCACAGTCCTACCTCCCAAACACCCCCCAAGCTCAGTTGTGTAGACCAGTTCTCCCATTATGTTCCCTTTGAATCTTTGTTGCTGCCTTGCTGTGTATTTTTAAGTCCCACATATGAGAGAGATCTGTCTGTATCCATTCCTTTCCTTCTTACTTCACTCAGCATGATATCCTCTGGTTTCATCCATGTTGCTGCAAATTATGATTCTTTCTTTCTTTCTTATAGCTGTATAGTACTCCATTGTGTTTCTATACAACTTTTTTTCTAATTTTTGTATTGAATCTCAGTGAGATACAAAGTTACAAAGTTGTTCATGATTGGGTTTCAGTCAAATTATGTTCCAACACCTATCCCTTTACCAGTGTATATTTCCCACCACCAGTGTCCCCAAGTTTCCCTTTTGTCCATTCCCCAACCCCCCCCCCATACCACAACTTCTTGATCCATTCATCTCTGGTTGGACATTTGGGTGTATCCATATCTTGACTTTTGTACAAAGTCTGGTGATGAACATATACCCAGCTCAACCTCATGCAAAGTAAACCGCATGCCATACTATATCTCTCCAGCCCACCACGTGACCTTCTGAACTATACTTTTCTGGATTGAGTTAGTTCTAGCTGACTAGTTTCTCAGCATGCTAGCCCATGAGTGACTTATTATAAGTATTCTCCAAGTGATGCTGCTCTTTTGGTGCTGAATTAAGGGGTAGTTAATGAAAGAAGTTTGGTGAAGATAGTTTTGAGTGGTCTGGAGATTTGCTGCAGTTTGGACCTCCTTAGTCTTCAAACGTAGAAAACCTAATATCCTCAGGAAAAGTCATAAGATTTCAGTGGTCAATAGCCAAGTGTATTTTCAGAGCTCCATATTCAAGTCCCAGAGTGACCCCTAAGCACCACACGATATGGCCAAAATGAAAAACCTTAGGGGCTGGAGCAATAGCACAGTGGGTAGGGCGTTTGCCTTACACGCGGCCAACCCGGGTTCAATTTCCAGCATCCCATATGGTCCCCCGAGCACTGCTAGGAGTGACTCCTGAGTGCAAAGCCAGGAGTAACCCCTGAGCATTGCCGGATGTGACTCAAAAAGCAAAAAAAAAAAAAAAAAAAAAGAAAGAAAAACCTTAGCCTTCAGTTATTCTCAGAAATCTTTTCATTTAAGTAATGATAAAATAGAATTATTTAATGATAAAATAGAATTATTAAATTAATAACTATTAAAATAAGTATATCAAATCTAGATGCCACACACTTGACCATGTCACTGTTTCATGTATTACTAAGCAAAATGTTGCTCAAAGGACCAATGACTGCTTTATCACATAGACCTATCTCTCTTATGCATATAAAAAGAGTAAAATATTTTTCTTTAACTGTCAAATTGTAATGTAAACTTTTTTTCACCTTTTTAAAAATTAAATCACTGTGAGATACAGTTGCAAAATGGCTCATGATTTTCTTCAGTCATATAATGTTCCAACACCTATCCCTTCACCAGTGTGCATTTCCTACCATGATGTCACCAATTTTCCTCACCCCACCCCACCCCGAACCTGCCTCTATGGCGGACGCTTTTCTTCTCTCTCCCCACGCCCTTTTTTCCTTTGAGGCACTGTGGTTTGCAATACTGCCACGGAAATAGTATCAAGCATATCACTTGACTTTCCTTCAGCACCCAGTTCTTGTCTAGAGTAATCAATGATCATTTCCAACTATCATTGTCATAGTGGTCCTTTTCTCTGTTCTAACTGTGCCACACCGTTCTGGTAAGCTTCTAATCATGGACCAGTCCTCCTGGCCTTCAGTTCTACTGACTTTGTGTATTAATCTCATACTATTTTTTTTTATCCTGCAAGTGAGTGCAATCATTCTATGTCTGTCCCTCTCTCTCTCTGATTCATTTCATTCAGCTTGATAGTCTCCAGGTGCATCTATATATAAGCAAATTCCATGCCTTCATTTTTCCTAATAGTTGCATAGTGTTCCACTGAGTAGATGATTTCTTTATCCACTCATCTGTTCTTGGGCATTTGGGTTGCTTCCATATTCAGCCCATTTTGACTAGTGCTACTATGAATATGGGAGTGCAGATGTTTTTTCTGCAGTGTGTTTTTGAGTATATTCCCAAGTATATTCCTTGGGTATATTCCCAGGCATGGTATTGCTGGGTATGGAAGCTTAATTTCTAGTTTTTTGAGAAATGTCCATGTTGTTTTCCAAAAGGGCTGGACCAGTCAACGTTTCCAACCAGCAGTGAATTGAGAGTCCCTTTCTTCCAGCATCCATCCAGCACTGGTTGTTCTTGTTCTTTTGAAAGAATGCCAGTCTCTGTGGCATGAGATGATATCTCGTTGTTGTTTTGATTTGCATCTCCCTGATGATTAGTGATGTAGAGCATTTTTATGTGCCTTTTGGCCATTTACATTGCTTCCTAGAGGAAGTTTTTGTATGTTTCCTCTCCCCATTTTTTGATGGGATTGAATATTTTCTTGTAAAGTTCTACCAGGGCCTTATATATTTTGAATATTAACCCCTTATCAGATGAGTTTTGAATAAATAATTTCTCCCATTCCATGTGTTGTCTTTTTTATTATGGTCATTGTTTCCTTTGAGGTATAGAAGCATCTTAGTTTAATCTTTGTTTATCTTTGTTTCCATTTGCTTGGTCAGTGGTATTTCTTCCTTGAAGATGCCTTTAACATCAATGCCAGGGAAAGTTCTACCTATGTTTTCCTCTGTGTACCTTATGGATTCAGGTATCATATCAAGGTCTTTAATCCATTTTGATTTGAGTTTTTTTTTAAGTTTTTGGGTTATACCCAGTAATGCTCAAGGGTTATTCCTGGCTCTACATTCAGGAATTACTCCTAGTGTTTCTCAGGGGAGCTAGAATTCAGGTAGGATGCATACAAGTGTCTTACCAATTGTAATATCTCTCCAGCCCCTTGATTTGACTTTTGTACATGGCTTTGGAAAGAGGTATTATTTTATTTATTTATTCTACCTAGCTGACCAGTTTTCTCACCACCATTTGTTGAAGATGCTTTCCTTGCTCCACTTTATATTTTTTGCTCCTTTATCATAGATTAACTGATCACATACTCGAGGGTCTGTCTCAGGATATTCAACTCTATTACATTGACCTGAAGATTTACATTTTTTTATTCCAGTACCATGCTAAGTTTAATTACTACCGATTTGTAGCACAGTTTGAAGTTGGAAAAAGTGATGCCTCCCATCTTTTTTTTTTTCCAGAGATTGCTTTCAGTATTCAGGGGGGTTGTTGTTCCTTATGAATTTCAGGAGTGTTTGATCTACTTATAATTTCTTCTAAGGACATTTTATGTGTTATTTAAAAGATGTGCAATGCCCTCAAATACATTTTTCTGAGCTAATCTGACAACACGAAACACTTAGACTAAATTCACTCATGTACAAACAGTATTACTACCTTGATCATTTGACTGGCAAGAGTTATAAAGTTCAGGGACAGAGCAATAATACAGCTTGTAGAGTGTTTTGCCTTGCATGTTGCTAATCCAGGCTTGATCCCCAACACTCCATATGGTCCCCTGAGCACAAAGCCAAAAGTCAGCCTTGAATATGAGTGTGGCCCCAAAACAACAACAGTAAAGATGTTATAAAGTCCAGAGTTTGGGGCTGGAGTGATAGCACAGCGGGCAGGGCATTTGCCTTGCATGTGGCCGACCCGGGTTCAATTCCCAGCATCCCATATGGTCCCCATAGCACTGCCAAGGGTAATTCCTGAGTGCAGAGCCAGGAGTAACCTCTGTGCATTGCTGGGTGTGACCCCAAAAAAGCAAATAAATAAATAAATTTAAAGTTCAGAGTTATGTATATTATGGGATTAATACAATGCCATATTCTCTGATTCCAAAGTATTCTTACATATGTGATCCAAACAACCCTGTAAATAGATGTGTAATGCCATTTTCTGAGTCAGGAGACTGAGGCTTAGAGAGGATTAAGTAACTTGCAAGAGATCACAGTTCATAAGTGATGAAACTTGGGGCTTATACCCCATGGTATCCAGTTTCCAGGAGCTTTTCTCATCCACTGATGTATCTTTCAGAGATATCAGAACAGATAGTTGGACCAGCACTGGAAGTGAGGGCTGTTCCGAGGCTGCTTTGATAGAGTTGATTTAATACAGTTAGTTGCTGGCAGAAACCCTTTGTTTTGCTTAAAGACTGAAAGAGTGAAAAATGTAAGTTTAATTTGAGAATATTCTCTTCCCTCCCCCCCCCTTCTCTGAAGGTACCAGAAAGCGGCTGAAGAAGCAAACACAGAAAAGAGAAGTGTGAGTATCTGAAGCCCCGGGGTCTGTGAGAGGAACTTCATGAACAGAGCCCGTGTGGCCGGGACACCTGCAGCCTCCATGGGGGCTCGGTCTTTTTGCCAGATGGTCTGATTTGTGAGCATTTGCTCAGGAGAACTTGGCTCAGGTGCAGGCAGTTGGATATTTTCACTGAGGTTCTCTTTCTGGGCCACTTTTCTCTTTCCCTGGTTGAGTGAAGGACAAAAGGCCAAGGGCTTTGACGGAGGTTAGTAAATGGTTTACTGCTCCTGCTCAAATTAGAGTACAGGGTTTCCATAGTCACCACTTTTTCCCAAATCAAATAACCAGAATTTTCTGTATGTATGAATCTAAATGGCCGCAGCTGTTGTCACCCTCCAGGGATCTTTGTTTAAAAGAGTCGGGGTCTTTCTAGGCCCAGACTAGTTAGCAAGTCTCTTAGCTGCAGAATTCATCAAAGGCTGAAACCTCAGAACAAGTGCCCTGCTTAAACCCCATTCTCTCCTCTCCCCACTGGCTACCTTCCAGCTGAGCTGGGTAGTGTATTTCTTTTGAAATTCTTGATTTAATCTTGGGGTGGGGGAGGAACCCCTATGTATTTGGGCGAGAGTTCTTTCATTTATCTGTCATTTTAAAAGATCCTTTGGGCAGTTTTCAATACCTAACGTATTTAAATTAGTATGTAAAATGCCCCTGTCAATGTTTTTCTAAGAAGATGCTGCTGACTAGGTTCTTGATTTAATTTTCCAGTACTTTGAACATGAACTTCCTCTGGTGCACTTTAAGAAAAGACTTTGATCATGTCAACTCAGTTTCTGGTTTCTTTTCTCTCCTCTCTTTTCCTGTGATTTCTCCCCTCCTTTCCTACTTTCTTCTTTCCCTCCCTATCTTCATCTAGCAAGTATTTCTGGAGTTATGTGTCATCGAGACAGATATAGCTGCACATCTGCCAGCACAGACTCGATGATGTAGAGGGAGAGACAGTGAAGAAATTGTGTCAGGTGGTGGTGAGTGCTGTGTAACAGTGAAGCAGGTTAGCAGGATTGAGTCTAGTCAAGAAAAGGCCTCTGAGAAGATATTTGTGCAGAGTCCAGGAGGAGGACATTTCAGACAGAAGAAAGAATACATCCTCTCATTTCTTGCCACATTCTGTGCCAGCGACATGCTGTCCCCCATGCCATGCAATCCTGCTCTGCAAAGCTGAGGAAATCAAGTTGTTTCAGCATCAAATCCTTGGGCCCTTGGATTGAACCAGTGGTCCAAGGGTCCAATTGGCCAAGAATTGCCTGGACTTGGACCTCCAGAGCACCACCACAGAGCCACCCCTTGAACCCCCCTCTCCCCATACCCGCCAGAAAAAGGTAAAAGATACATGAGCTCTCCTAGGAAGTGGAGAGAGAGAGCAGAAAGATCTGAAGACTGAGACCTTGATGTTTAAAGGTCGCAGAGAACCAGCTGAGGAAATGAGAGAGAAACTGGTGAAATGGCTTTAGAAATAAGAGAACAAGGTCCGAGAAGTGAGAAAAGCAGTAAGGAGCGTTATCAACAGAATGTACCACAGATTTTAGCTGAAAGTAACCCCATATTTGCCAACATGAGGGTCACGACATCGAATGCTATTGGGGAACAAGAAACAAGGCCTGACTGGAATGGTTTTGGGATATAGTGGGAAGAGAGAAGTTGACACCATTAGTGAGACAAACATTTATGAAACATCTCTTAGGTGTCATGTGCTGAGAACATAAAAGGGGACAAGTTATGGTTCCTACCATCAGGTGACTTTATAGTAGGGAAAATAAAATTTACAATCTGAGTGCAATAGCCCCCATATCTTAGAAATACTCCAGGTGCAGGGCTGGAGCGATAGCACAGCAGATAGGGCATTTGCCTTGCATGAGGCCGACCTGGGTTCAATTCCCAGCACCCCATATGGTCCCCTGAGAACCACCAGGAATGAGTCCTGAGTACAGAGCCAGGAGTAACCCCTGTGCATTGCCGGGTGTGACCCCAAAAAAAAAAATACTCCAGGTGCTTTGGGAGTGGTAACGGTGGTGCGGAATTGTGGAGGGACCCAGAAGCTGACTGAGCCACATCAAGGAGGGTTTCCTTGAAGAAATGGTGCCTGGCTGAATCTGAGGACAAATCAAAGAGGACAAAGAAGTGGCAGAGGAAGAAACAACACACACAACATGGAGGCAAGAGAGAAGAGGCATAGTTGACAAAAAATTGTGGGGGCGGGAGAGACAGTAGAGGATGTGAGGCACTTGCCTTGTCTGGGGCCAGCGACAGTTCAATGTCCAGCACCACACATTGTCTCATGAGCCTGTCCAGGGATCACTCCTGAGCATAGAAGAAATAGCCCCTGAGCACCAGGGGGACCCAATTCCTTCCGCTCCTTCCAGAAAGGAAGAAAGAAAGAAAAGAAAAGAAAGATCAATCATTCAGTGCTATCATATGAAACTTAAAAGACAAAAACAAACCTTGGTTTGTTTTGTTTGTTTGTTTGTTTTCTTTTGGGGCTGCACCTGGCAATACACAGGGGTTACTCCTGACTCTGCACTCTGACCTAGAGCTGTAGCTCAACTGTAGAGCTTTTTATTCACGTTGTCTGTGAGGCCATTTGGTTTGATCACATACCAGGGAAGGAGAGAAACGGAAAAAGAGGGCCTGGAGAGAGGGACCAAAGTTAGATCCTCAGTACTTCTTGGTCTCTGAGCACCACCAGAGAAACGCCCCCAAACACAGAACCAAGAGTAGCCCTGATCATCTCTGAATGTGACCCCAAAAGCACACATACACCCACACACAGGAACTTTATTGCAAGTTATCCTGATGGAAAGTTATGGAAAGGGTGATTAGAGAATGGAGTGCAACGATTTGAACCTTAGTCAGAGATGAGTCTACAATGCCTGGAGGCTATCCAGGTAGAATGGCAGGTAATGAGAGCTATTTGACTGGAGCTAAATGTCAGCAACAGATAACTAGTAGGTGAAACAAGAAGATGGATGACATCATCTACAGAAAATGTATAAAATGAGCAAAGAAGGCTGAAGTCAGAAACTTAGGGACGTTACCATAGAAGGAGCAGGGAACAGAAACTGAGAGGCATGATCAGAAACCATGGGAGAAAAGAACCTAAGATCAAATGAAAGAAGGCAGACATGTCCATCATATTTGACAGCTAAAGTCAGAGGATATGAAAAGGTTATTAAAGAAAAAACTGTCTGGAAGGGAGAGATAATACAATGAGAGTTCAAGTTAAGTTGCATGCCTTACAGGAAGCCAGTCAGGGTTCCCTGAGCATCTCCAGGGCCATCTGAAGGGCCCCCAAGCACTGCTGCACCTCAGCCTTCTCAACCCCACTTAGAGCCTCCCCTCCCTTCACTGGCTGCCAAAATCATAATAATAATGATAAATATGTCTTAAGCCGCCTTGATAAGAAATTTTAAATAACAGGTATAACTTGTCAAAGGAAAAAAAGAAATGGTTGGCAGATTTTTATTAGTGAAGCAAAGTAAGTTTTAATTGAAAAAAATTTAGATGTATGTGAGGGAAGAGAAGAGAAATAAGTGTTCAAGAGAGAACACAGGTTTCTGCAGAATGGAAAAAGCCTATGGTTGGCAGCCACACCTGGTGGTACTCAGGGCTTACTCCTGACTCTGCAGTAAGAGATCAGCCTGAAGGGCTTAGGGTACCATATGTGGTTCTGAAAGTTGAACCCAGGTCTGTCTCATGCAAGGTAAGCATCCTTCCCACTGTACTATCTCTTCAGCCCTGAAGTTTCTTAAGTTAGCTTTCCCTCCAGTGCTATCATATGAAACTTAAAAGACAAAAACAAACCTGGGTTTGTTTTGTTTTGTTTTGTTTTTGTTTGTTTGTTTGTTTTCTTTTTGGGTCGCACTTGGCAATACACAGGGGTTACTCCTGACTCTGCACTCAGGAATTACTCCTGGCAGTGCTCAGGGAACTATATGGGATGCTGGGGATCGAACCTGGGTCAACTGCATGCAAGGCAATCGCCCTACCTGCTGTGCTATTGCTCCAGCCCCAAAACAAACCTGTTTAGTAACAGAATGAATTTTTTAAAAAAGCAACCAAACTTGTTTTAGTAATAGAAATAGCAACTCTATTTGAGTTGAACTGTCATGACCCTTTACTCAGAAGTGTAAGAAAGAGCAACAGGTGAAGGAAGATGTTTAATAATTAGGTTTCATTTTGGGGGGTTTATAGGGCCACATCCTGTCAGACTCAGGGCCTCTACTCCTGACTTTGTGCTCAGGGTTACTAGAAGCGTAGGAACCTCATGAGTTTGGGGGATTGAACCTGGATCTCCCACATGCAAAACACTGCTGGTAGTACTCAGAGGATCATATGTGGTATAGGAGATTGAATCCAGGTTGGTGGGCTATGTATAAGCTGCCCATTATTTTATTTATTTATTTTTAAATTTTTTATTAGTGAATCACCGTGAGGTACTATTACATACTTGCAAACGTTTGTGTTTGCATTTCAGTCATACAATGACCAGCTACCCATCCCTCCACCAGTGCCCATTCTCTACCACCAATGATCTCAGTATCCCTCCCTCCCCACCCAACCTCCCCCCCATTATTTTTTTTAAATATCATTGGGGGGGGGGGCTAGAAATGTACCTCAGTGGTATAGCAAACACATTGCATGTTTGAGGTTCTGGATTGAGTACCTGGCACCAAACACTAAGTCGCTGAGTCCCCATATATATATCCACCTAGTTTCTCTTAACATTACATAACTTTAGTATGTTTATTTTAAAAATAACTATATTTTTTTCATTAAAGTCCAGATACTCAGATTTTACCTGTTTTTCAACAACCAATGGAAGGTGATTTTAAGATCCACTAGACTCATAAAACATCAACATTGTCTCCTGAAGAACAGGAAAAATATTCATATAAACACTGTGGAAAGAAAGCATTTTTGAGGCCAGGGAGATAGTTCAAAGGACTGCCACCACATGCTTTGCATGTGGATAAGCAGGTTCAATCCTCTGTACTGCATGGTCCCCCAAGCACCACTGGGAGTGACCTCAAAACAAACAAAATAAAACAAAAGAACACATTTTACCATGGAAGGCAAGTTAAAGAAACATACCAGAGGTAAGTTAAATTAATTTGTTCCATTGGCAAATAGTGAGATCAGGTGATATGGTAGTCTGAATTGGTTTTTTGTTTTTTGTTTGTTTGTTTTTTGGTTTTTGTTATGTTTCTGTTTGGGGGTTGGTGGTTTTTTTCTTTTGTTTTGTTTTGTTTTGCTTTTTGGGTCACACCCAGTGATGCTCAGGAGTTCCTCCTGGCTCTGCACTCAGGAGTTACTCCTGGCGGTGCTTGGGGAAGCATATGGGATGCTGGGAATCGAACCCGGGCTAGCCACATGCAAGGCAAACACCCTACCCACTATGCTATCACTCCAGCCCCTACTGTTTGGTTTTTGGTTGGGGGTTTTGTTTTGATTTGGTTTGGGGATCATGTTTAGGACTTATTTTGTCTCTGTGGTCAAGAATCACACCTAACAGGGCTCACAGGACAAGATGCAGTACAGGGAATCGAACCTAAGTCGGCTGTGACAAGCACCTCACCTGCTCTACTGTCTCTGGCCTAGTAATCTGAACTTTCAGAAAAGTATTCCTGCTTTTCTTTCATTTATCCCTAGAATGCAGAAATATACCATCTGTTATGTTTTCAGTTTCCTTTCAGATATGAGGACGCGACACTGCTTGAAATCTGTGCCATTTAAACACTCATCTCCATAATGACTTTTTACAGTTCTGAAAAGCTTTCAGTCTAGGAATTTCTTCCCTTGGAGATTCTACATTCAGCTTGTCCATATTTTTACCCGCTTTTTTTGTTTGGTTTATTTTGGTTTGGGGTCTTGCTCCTGGCTCTGTACTCAGGGATCTCTCCTGGCAGGGCTCAGGGTACCATATGTGACCTTCACCTGCTTATTTTGTTGGGAAGGGGTCGGTTTGGTCACACCCAGTGATGCTCAGGAGCTACTCCTGGCTCTGACTCAGAAATTACTCCTGGTGGTGCTTGAGGAACCTAATGGGATGCCTTGTTTCCAACCTGGGTTGGCCACATGCAAGGCAAACACACTCCCCACTGTACTGTCTCTCCAGCCCCTCACCTGTCTCCTGCCAAGATTTCACCATTAAAATATTAAGGCTCATTTGACCAAACCTCTTCATTTTAAAGATGCAGTAACTGAGAGCCAAAGAGAAGAAAGACTAACCCAAGTCAAACATTTCAGAATTGCTGAGCTGAGACTCATCCCAGTTCCCACTTGAATGCTTGGACAGCCAACCCAGAGGCAACATCTGCCAAGATTCTCAGCATTGCTGGGTAAATAGAACAGTGGGCTCAATGTCACTTTGAGAAAGGAGACTGGTAGTAATAGCTCCCAGTGGGGCCCTTGAAAGTAACCTCCTTGGTTCCCTCTGACTTAGTCTAGAAAGACAGGGGTAAAAAAAATAACCCCCTGACACAAATAACAGCAGTTAGAATTTTACCTTACTTTGTGTTCCCCAAATCTACTTTGAAAAATGTGTACACATCAGCTTCCACATATTAATAATAATTGTCAATATTTGGGGGGGGTGCCTCTTTATGCCAAATACTGCACTATACATAATTCTATTTTATTTTCTATAATAGCCCTCTACAGTAGGTGGGAGGGTTATTTTTTGGTTTTTGTTTTTTGTCTCACAGTGTTACTGAGCCCACTCGAGCAAACCGATGAACAACGGGAGGACAGTGACAGTGACAGTCTTTTTGTATTTGGACCACATGTTGCTGTGCTCGGGCTTACTCCTAGCTCTGCACTCAGGGATTGCTCCTAGAGAGCTTGGGGGACCGTATGTGGTATCAGAGATTGAACCCAGGTCAACCGCATGCAAGGCAGGCGGCTTACGCACTGTACATAATGTCTCTCAGCCTCCAACCTCCATAGTAATTTTTAGAAATTAAGAAACTTGCCCAAGGACACTTGGTTGTAATGGAGTTAGATTAGTAAGTAATACATGTTCATTATAGAAGATGGATTAAAAAAAAAGAAAATCACAAGTGGCCCATGTTCCATTATTCATTGATATTTGGTAGGCAGTATCAGCCTAGTACTTTTTTTTTTTTACAGTGTCAGGTGTCAAACCAAGAACCTCACCCATGCCGTATAAGTGCTCTAAACTGAGCACAATGCTCTTCACTGTGTTGCTCAATCTGCTTTCGGCTGTTCTCTACATTTTTTTTCCTTTTTGGGTCGTACCCGGTGATGCACAGGGGTTACTCCTGACTCATGCACTCTGGGATTACTCCTGGCGGTGCTCAAGGAACCATATGGGATGCTGGGAATCAAACCTGGGTTGGCCGCGTGCAAGGCAAACAGCCTACCCGCTGGGCTATTGCTCCAGCCCCTGTGTTCACTACATTTTTGCCTCTCTTTCTTCTCCAGAAAGTCTGTAGCCACTTATTTCTTTCCATCTTTACTGGCCTTGATTCTTAAGATCTGGTCATCTGCCCTGGGCTGGGTAATGCTAACAGGAATGATTTAAGTGATTAAGTGATTTAATGGACACAGCACTGTAGCACTGTCCTCCCATTGTTCATCAATGTGCTCGAGCGGGCACCAGTAACATCTCCATTGTGAGACTTGTTATTACTCAGGGCTAGGACGAATGCAGACATTACTGGTGCTGTGCTCGCTTGAGCAAATTGATGAAAAATGGGATGACAGTGACAGTGACAAGTGATTCAGTGGTTTGCCTTAAGTGATTTAGGGCAAAAGTTAGCATTGCCCGCATGCTAAC
>JAOXYA010481321.1:0-16296 GCA_028565675.1 Sorex palustris | reverse complement strand
GGGAATCGAACCTGTATCGGCCATCTTGGCTGCGTGCAAGGCAAACGCCCTACCCGCTGTGCTATCGCTCCAGCCCCTCGTGTCACCTTTGAGTGGCCTTTGCCACCCTGTGGTGACTCTGTAGAAAGGCCAGTTGCCTGTCCGATTCTGCCCCCCGCCCCATGTCTGGACTTTGGGCTGTTTTCCAGGGCATCCCGTCCCGCCAGACTCACTTGGGCTTAGAACAGTCAGCGCTTTGGCGGGATGGCAGGGGAGTGGGGCTTTTAGCCCAGGGCCAGCCCTGCCTGGGCAGGGTTGAGGCAGGAGACAGGGAGGGTCTGAGGGATCCTTCTCGATGGGAAAACTTGTGCAGCCCCCAGTGTCTTGCCCTATCCCGCACATGGTGGGTCATGAACACGCCCTTGTGCTGGTGGTAGGATAAAGGGATGGCAGGAAGAGACTCTGATCTCGCCTTCCTGGGCTCTGCATGGCCATGGTGGGCAGGAGCGGAGTGGCAGGAACGAGACTCCACGCCCCAAGTTCTGGTTGACAATGTGGGGGCTGATCCTGCCCTAGAGCGGGACTGGTCAGTAGCATCTGGGGCTCAGAGCTGACTTGGGGGTCATCTGTGAGGGAAAGGAAGAAATCAGGGCAGAGCCATAGCACAGCGGGGAGGAACTTGGAACTTGCCTTGCCATGCCGGGGATCAAACCCAGGCCGGCTGAGTGCAAGGTAAAAGCCCTCCCCGCTGTACTGTTGCACTAGCAAATCAATCTGGTAAAATTGTTTTAAAAAGAAAATAAAAGAAAGTAAAAACTAAAAAGCAAGACAAAACCAGAGGGAACTGATCCAGGTGACTGAAGTCCAAACTTGTATCTTACCAAGTGGAACCATGAGCTGGTTGAACCTAGGCCGTGGTGATACTCCCATGGAAGTGCTCCCATGACAGTGCTCCCATGATAGTGCTCCCTAAGCAGTGTCCCCACGGCCATGATCTTGTGACGGTGCTTCTGTGGCAATTATTCCCTGGTGGTACTCACATGGGTGTGCTCCCATGACGGTGCTCCCTGTGCCTGTGCTCCTGCAGTCTTGACCCCAGAGCACTGCTCCTATGGGAGTGCTCCCCTGGGGGTGCTCCAGAGGCTAGCAAAGTAGAACCTTCCCGGTGAGCACTCTTCTGCTGTGCTCACCTCCTCACCCTTCACCCGGCCACTTCAGCACCCAGAGCCACTGGGGTGAGGTTGAACACCCCCCAAGGGACCAGGATTGGGAGGGCTGGGCACGTGGGCCCAGCAGTGCCGTGTTCAGGGACCCCCAGGGGCACAAGGGGCGGGGCATGTGCTATTGGAGGGTGAGACTCGGCCTCACACATGCTAGGCAGATGCGTCCTCATGAGCTGTTTCCCAGCCCGCAACAGCGTCCGAGCTGCCCCTGCCCGTGACCCAAGGAAGCAGCCTTGCCTCAGTGCCCGCGCGCCGGAACGCCACGGCTCGGGGGATGTTCTCACGGCAGTGGTCCTCAGAGAACTGCACACCAGACGGGGCAGCTGGGCGGTCTGCTCGGAGACACTCACACGAAGGCCATAAAATGCTTTGCAGCCGTCGGAGCTCTTGGATGAGGCAGCTGACCTTCTGGAAAGATGTTCTCAACATGTCTCTTCAGCGCCGAGGATAGGTTAAAAATAGCGCGTCCCTTCTACTTCAATAGAAATTCCGCCTGAAAATAGGCTGCATGTATGCGAGATATATTTGTGTGCGTACGAATTGGCATGAACGTTTTGAAGGTGGAATGCAGAAATAGAAATGACTCTGGGGGGAGGGAAGCATTTCCTTTTATTTATTTATTTTAAAAAATTTTTCCCCTGTGTCAGCGATTTCTGTGCACATGTCCCAGGAAGCAGCTGGTCAGCGCTCAGATTGGGCACTAGCCGAGGGGCCACCCGCTGGCCGTGTGTGTCTGCTCTGCCACTCCCTGGCGGTGTGTCTTGGGGCACATTACTTGCCCTCTCATCTGCTCCTTTTTCCTTCTCTGTAAAAGCGGGTTAAGGGGCTGGAGCGATAGCACAGCGGGGAGGGCGTTTGCCTTGCACGTGGCCAACCTGGGTTCAATTCCCAGCATCCCCTAGGGTCCCCTGAGCACTGCCAGGAGTAATTCCTGAGTGCTGAGCCAGGAGGAACCCCTGTGCATCGCCAGGTGTGACACAAAAAGCAAAAATAAAATTAAAAAAAAATAAAAGCGGGGTGAGACACCAACCTGCAGGGTCAGGGTGGTCTCTGGACGTTCACCCCCAGGGAAGCCCCCAAGACCTGCAAGAGAAGCTCAGCAAGCACCAGCATCACTGGACGCCTTTATTTATTTATTTTTTTTGGGGGGGGCACACCCTGTGATGCTCTGCATGCAGGGCTCACTCCTCGCGGTGCTCAGGGCACCCTCTGGGATGTTGGGGACTGAGTCTAGGTCAGATGTGTGCAAGGCAAGTCAACCTGGTAGTGCTCCCATGGCGCTGCTCCTGTACCGGTGCTCCCACAGTCATGCCCTCAGGTGCTGCTTCTAGGGGCGTGCTCCCTGAGAGTGCTCCAGTAGCCACAGGTGGAGAACCTTCCCAGTGAGCACTCTTCTGCTGTGCTCACCACCCCACCCTTCACCCGGCCAGTTCAGCACACAGAGACACTGGGGTGAGGTTGGGGGACCAGGCTGGGGAGGGTCAGGCTGTGGTGTGTGTGAGGAAGCACATTCCCTGCTGTGCTTTCTCCCTGGCCTCAGTTTCTGACCACACACAGTTTGATGGCGAAACAGCCCGGGGCGGAGTGCAATGTATCCGGAGTGCAATGTATCGGCGGCCCTCGGGGGCCATTCTGGGCTGGCCTGTTGGGCTCCTGGGCGTGTCCTGTCCCAGAGCTGAGCACAGACACTGGGGGGCTTCACGTGGAAGGGGCCCCGGACCCTCCCAGCTGCCCAGAATTCTTGGTGCCAGCTCCCCACTCAGAGCAGTAGTGAAGGGAGGAAACTGAGGCTGGGGTGGGGGAGGGGCTCAGAGAAACTCCAGCTGGTTCAGACCCGGGCAGAAGCCCCGTCAGCGTCAGGCCAGGGTGCTGTCTTCATGTTAAGTCTGAGGATTTAAAAAAAAAAATTTATTTGTTTGGTTTGTTTTCGGGCCACACCTGGTGATGCCCGGTGGCTCTGCTTAGGGATCACTCCTGGTAGTGCTCCAGGGACCCTGTGGGGTGCTGGGGATCGAACCTAGGTCGGCCGCCGCAAGCAAGGCAAGTGCCCTCCCCACTGTCCTGTCGCTCCAGCCCTGAGTCTGAGAATTTTTGAGACGCTCAAGGGTGACGGGAGTTTAGAATTCCTCAACTCTCAGCGGGCCCCAAAGCGCTCACTGTGGCTCAGCCTGGCCTGTCTCCCCAGGGTTCCGTCTGCACCTCGGGCTGGAGCTGCAGCTGCAGACACCTCGCCTGTCCTGACAGCTGTGCTCCCTGCGGCTCCGCTCTGCTGCATTCCAGAGATACACACAGCGAGCGGACTCCCACGATGAACCCCATCTCCCCAGCACCCAGCACCCCCAAATCTCGTCAAGAATTTTATTCTTTCAGTCTAAGTCTCCTCCAACCCCCTCCCGGCACTGGGCACTCAGCTCTGTGCTAATAGTATTCCCCACCCCCACACTTGAATGTGGGAAATTTACATCCATTGAAATGTACAAGCCTGCATAGGCGTTTGGCAAGGTGGGCTCAGGATATGGACCACTTGTGTCTTGGCAGCTCCGGCTCCTCTTCCTGGCCTACCCCGAGCCCCCCCCCCCCAAGCCCAGGCCCCAGACAGCCTTTGTTCTGATCCCCCCACCCCATGAGCTTTACCCATTCTCCAACTTCCTAGAAATGGCTCTGGAGGGGCTGGAGAATTAAAAAAAAAATTGTGATAGCACAGTGGGTAGGGCGTTTGCCTTGCACATGGCCAACCCGGGTTCAATTCCCAGCATCCCATATGGTCCCCCAAGCACCGCCAGGAGTAATTCCTGAGTGCAGTGTCAGGAGTATCCCCTGTGCATCACCGGGTGTGACCCAAAAAGCAAAAAGAAAAAAGAGATGGCTCTGGAGCATGTGTGCCCGCCCAGCGTCTGTTCCCCTTCGCCCGCGGCCCCCAGACCCGTCCCCGCATCCGTGTGCTCAACTGGCCCACTTGTTCCCTTGCCGAGTGGCCTTTGGATCTAGGAAATACCACAGTTGTTTATCTCCGCCAATGGACATTTGGTTGGTCTCCTCGTCCTGGGAGATCCTGAGTTTGTCTGGAAGTAACGTGGGTGTCTGGTCACAAATGTGGTTTTCTCGAGTAAACGCTGAGGAGTGTTGGGGACCATCGGTAGCCTTCTAGAAGCGTCTGTTATCTCCCAAAGGGGAGCACTGGCCACTAGCCCTGGGTGGACGCTTCCGGTCCTCCCCACCAACATTACCATTTCACTGTGTTCGCGTGCCCTGAGCTTAGCCCAGATGGACTTGCCAAGCGGTTTTCTCCTGTTGCTGTGTGGTCCCAGATAAGCTGTTGGCGTCTCTGACACTTGGGCGTCCAGAGATCCGTTCCCACTGGTGGGGGCGTGGGGCGGGAGAGGAGGGTCCCCCGAGAGCCCTGTCATGAGAGCGGGACACGGCGGTTCCCAGAAGGAGCTGGGGGCTGGTCCCTGCCCCTCCCCGCACCCAGTCCCCACGTGAACCGCTGGGGTTAGGTGGGGGGCAGGCGGGGGCCGGGGGTGTCTGGCCCTGGAGGCCCGGAGCTGTGTCCTCTCTGCTCCCCGTTTCGCAGAAGCCCCTGCCCAGCCGGAATGGGGACCCCTCTCTCCAGTGCCCCTCCCAACAGGGTCTCCTTCTCTCCCCGCAGACATCGGCCCCGTGACGCTCACGGTGGACCCGGAGGTGTTCCACCGCGCCCTGCGGGAACTCTCCGTGCAGGTGAGTTGGGTTGCGGCCCGCCCCTCCCCAATTGAGTGACACCCTGGCTCGGGTGGGGTCTGGTGTGATTCAGCAATCGCCCCCAGAATCCCCAAGCCCACACACTGTAGATGCCTGTGCAGGGGTGAGTGGAGGAGGGTGGGGATGGTGTGGGTGGTCTCTGGGGCATGCCAGGGTTCAGCTCAGACCCCCAGGCGGGTCCCAAACCTTGATCTGGGTCAGATTCCCACTCCGCCCTCCCCGCCTCCATATGGGACCCCTGTACCCCAAAACCACAGTGTCTGAAGGCAGGG
Organism: Sorex palustris; assembly: GCA_028565675.1. Classification (NCBI taxonomy): domain Eukaryota; kingdom Metazoa; phylum Chordata; class Mammalia; order Eulipotyphla; family Soricidae; genus Sorex; species Sorex palustris. The sequence goes on along the minus strand of JAOXYA010481321.1, from coordinate 11,081 downwards.
GGCAGGTTGAGTCTCACTCATACAGGGGGCCCTGGAGGGCGGTGGCACTGGCCAAGAGCCCACCTGCCCATTCTGTCCCCTGCACAGGCTCTCCCTGGGGGCAGGAGGAGCCGTGGGAAGGAGCAGGGCCTTTGCACGTCCCGGCTTGGCTGGCATTAGTGTGGGGCACCCATGAGATGTCCCCCTACGGCACTAGGGGAAGGGGCTGGTTGGCAGAGTTGGTTTAAGGCACTTGTCCTGCACCAGGCTCAGGGCCTGCATGTGGCCCCTGAGCACTGCCAGGAGAGCCCTGAGCACGGAGCCGGGAGTAGCCCCTGGGCACACGGGGTATAGCGCCCCCGCCCCCGGAAACTGTCCTGGTGTGGGGCGGGGCTCTGGGTCCGGGGGTGGGGGTCCATGCCCCGCGTAAGGCGGGGCAGCAGCAGCTCCTGGCATGGCCCCTGTCCCCAGGGAGGCGGCGACTGCCCCGAGATGAGCGTGGGCGCCATCCTGGCCGCCGTCCGCGTCGCCAACCCCGGCTCCTTCATCTACGTCTTCTCGGACGCCCGTGCCAAGGACCACCAGCGCACGGGGGAACTGCTGCAGCTGCTGCAGCTCAAGCAGTCACAGGTGAGGCCCTGGTGGGGGGCGGGGAGTCCCCTGCGGTGGGGCCCGGCCTGGACCAGACCCCTTCCCCCCCGCCCCTGCCCACGCCAGGCCTCTCTCTCTGCCCATCTCTGCTCCATGCAGTTCCCTGGGGTGGGGGGCGGAGCTGGCCGTGTCCACGTGCCTCCTGGGCGTCCTGGGCCTGGTGGGGTCCTTCGGGCTGTTCTCCCCCGCCCCCCGCATCCATGCGGGCGGGTGTCCGAGCTGCGGTGCCCGCAGGTGGTGTTCGTACTGACCGGGGACTGCGGGGACCGCACGCACCCCGGCTACCTGGCCTACCAGGACATCGCCGCCACCAGCTCGGGGCAGGTGTTCCACCTGGACAAGCAACAGGTGTCAGAGGTGAGCATCCGTCCCTCCCACTGCACTGCTGCGAGCACTGTGGGGTGAGCCCTGCTGCTGCAGCTGTCCAGGCCAGAGGAATGGACGGGACTGGCTGGGGCTGGGAGAAGCGGAGCTGGAGGGGATGGCTCAGACTTGGGGCTGAGAGGAGCCGCCAGCCGGGGTCCCTCCGTGCCTCACCGCTGCATGGCCCGTGCCCCCCTCCCAGACCTGGCTCAGAGACCGCAGACCTGCCCATCCCCCACCCCCTGCTCCAGCCGCGGGGCCCCTGCCCGTACCCCCATTCAGGTGGTGCCTGCTCTCACCTCTGCTCCTGATGCCTCAGTTTACCACCGCAGGGCCGTGGGTGTCACGGCCTGAGAGGCCTGCGGGTGCTGTCTGGCCCCCACGCTGAGGCGAGCCCTAGTGTGGGACCAAACCAGCTCACAGGTCTTGGACAGGCGATGTTTGTGCTTCTCGGGGGTCACGTTTCTGCTCGGTTGTGGGGGGCGGCCTGTGAGAGCCGATGGCGCTTGGTCCTGGCTTGGGGTGACCGTCAGGGTGGGCGCCAAGCCGGAGGTAGGATGGCCGCAGCGGGGGACGAGGTCCCTAGAGGCAGGAACCTGGGCCACATCCCCACTGGCCACGGGACCCCCCCTCTGCCACAGGGACCGGGGGGCCGTGTGGCCTGATGCAGGAGGACCCCCTGGCCAGGCTCCCCGGCAGGGACCTGCCCCCTCCAGCCACAGCCCCGAGGCCCCTTTAAATGCTGAGCCCCGCTCCTTTGCTTGAACTGTGGGGGTCCCCCGGGAGAGGGGGGCTCCTCCCAGCTCTGCCCCTGTTGGCTGTGCCCTCTCTGTGCTGGGTCTCAGCGCCCACGTCGGGTCCCGCCAACGAGCCAAGTCCCAGGCTCTGGAGCACTGGCCGTTCCTGGCTGGGCTCGGCCTGGTGTGCCAGGAGCCCCTGCAGGTCCCGGTCTGCTCAGGGGTCGCCGGGGCCCAGCGCCTGTCCCCGGCTGCCCGTTTCTCATCAAGACTTTCCTGGGGGGACGAGAGCAATAGCACAGCGGGTAGGGCATTTGCCTTGCACGCGGTCAACCCGGGTTCGATTCCCAGCATCCCATAGGATCCCCTGAGCACCGCCAGGGGTGATTCCTGAGTGCAAAGCCAGGAGGAACCCCTGTGCATCGCTGGGTATGACTCAAAAAGCAAAAAAAAAAAAAAAAAGGAAAAAAGACTTTCCTGGGTCCCCCACCCTGCCCGCTCCATGCAGTGTCCGAGGGGCTGAGCAGCCGCCCTGCCCCCTCCCTGTCCCACGACCCCCAGGGAACCAGTGGTGCCCAGAGCATCCGTCAGCCATGTGGGGGCCGCGGCCTGGATCGTGAGGATGGCTCGGGAGAGAAAGTCAGGGCGGGCAGTTCCCACGGACCGATGGGCAACGGGCCCCAAGATGACCTCACCCTGGGCAAGGCGGCCACGCGCTGACTGCACCCCCGGCCCCCCTCCCCCTCCCCCGCTGCAGCTAGTGGCTTTGGGCCACTCTGGAGCCGGGTTACCCAGGGAACTGCCCGGGGAACCCCGGCACCCGCCAGCCTGGGAGGACGGGGGTCCTTGGGAAGTGGCCCAGTGGGCAGGCGCGGGCCCCCCCCACTCCCCTGCTCCGTGCTCCTGGTCCTGGGCATCCCCCCCAAGCCACCCTGGCTGTCAAGTGTCTCCGTGGGGGGAGCCGCGGGGGATGATTTATCAGGCTGTGAACGGCCAAGCTGCCGCCATCTGGCTGGACAGAGATGCCAGATTCGGTCATTCCTTCCCGTCGGCCCGTCACTGAGAGCCGGTCCCGGGGGTCTGGGCGCATCTGGAAGCCCTCGAGGGGCCAGATAAATATGCAGATCTCTTGAGGGGGCCGTGTGCTCACCAGGCCATCCCCCCGGCCCCTCCTGCAGGCCTGGGGTCCTGCCCTGCGATGGCCATGCATCTCCGTAAAGGGGGTCTGGCTTCCGGTTCGTTCCAGCCTCTTCCTGCGACCAGTAGCCTCAACTCCCAGGCGTTTCCTGCCTGAGAACATGCGAGAACAAGCTCGTAATGACAACCGTGGCGCGGTGGGCTGGGCTGGGGGCAGCTCCACTCGGTCCCCGCCTCTCCCTGATGCCCAGCCCGGCACAGTGGTCACCCTCGCGGGGCCAGCTTCTGGGTGCCTTTCCAGCTGGGTTCGGCCTCTTCCCCCCCACCCACCCCGCCCCCGGGTGGACGGACAGCACCCCTGTCCCCTCCCCCCATCCTTGGCAAAGACAAGTGGGACTTTCTGAAGAGAAGCGTTGCTTAGAAAGCAAGGCAAAACAGGTCTCCGAGATGCACATGCTCCTGAGCACGGAATTCTTTTTCTTTTTCTTTTTTTTTTTAAATTGAATCATCGTGAGAAACAGTTACAAAGCTTTCACGTTTGAGTTTCAGTCATAGCACTGTATAGCACTGTCCTCCCATTGTTCATTGATTTGCTTGAGCGGGCACAAGTAATGTCTCCATTGTGAGACTTGTTACTGTGTTTGGCATATCGAATACCTCACGAGGAGCTTGCCAGGCTCTGCCGAGCAGGCGAGATACTCTCGGTAGCTTGCCTGGATCTCCGAGAGGGGCGGAGGAGTCGAACTGGGGTCGGCCCGGGTCGGGTGCATGCAAGGCAAGCAAGCACCTTGCCACTGTGCTATCGCTCCACCGAGTTTCAGTCATACAATGATCGAACACCCGTCCCTCCACCCGTGCACATTCTCCACTACCAGTGTCCCCAGTATACCCCCCATCCCACCCCTCCTCCTGCCTCTATGGCAGACATTTTCCCCCATACCCTCTCTCCACTTTTGGGCATTATGTTTTGCTCAAATTTTCCCACCACCATTCAAGCCTGCCTTCCGGGGGTCAGATGCTAGATAATTTATTTTCTCTTGCTTATTATGAGTATCAGGAGAGGTTGTGCGGCCGTGAAAATGACCGTGTGCTTCTAGAATTCTAAACTTGTAAGTGGTTGGGGTCCAGAGACATCTCCTTAGGGAGCTGGTCCATTCTGAGATGCATCTGGGAGTCTCTAGGTCAAGGCCGTGGGTGTGATGAGACAGTGCCCGGAGGCAGATCGTGGGTGTGACGGCCAGACCCCAAGCGGACGGATGGGAAGGGCTGGCCTGTCTCTGCTGCTGCCATGAGACCTGGAGTCAGTCCTGGAACCCGCAGATCTGGGTTTGAGCATGGAATTCTTCAGCTGAGATGACTAAGACCTTGCTGCGAAATGCAGGCATCTCCAGACGTAGCCCTCAGCCGAGGAAGATGCATTTTCTTTTCTTTCTTCTTCATTTTGTTTTGGAGCCATACCTTGCGATGCTCGGGGCTGACTGCTGGCTCTGCGCTAGGGCATCGCTCCTGGTGAGGCTGCCTGGATGGACCCAGCCGCATGCGAGGCGAGCACCCTTCCTTGCGAGGCTCTTGCGTGCACTCGGGTGTGACCTGAGGAGAAGTTCTGTGATGGTGGCCTGGCGTGTGCCCCTTCAGTGCCTTTTCTCCTGAAACTGGGAGTCGATCCCAGAGCGCTGAGTGCCTGGGAGCTGCCGCTGAGGGCAGGAAGCGTTTCTTTCTGGGAAGGCGCTTCCGGGGCTTGGGATGGTGCCACTCTCGCGCGTGATGACTGCCAGCTCCCTTCCTGGGCTGGAGGGCCACGTCGGACACATGGTGGGGGGGGGACACACCGGGACTCCACGTGCTCGGCCCCTTCCCCCCTTCCCCAGCTCTGGGCTCGGCCGCCCGCGGCAGCCCCGCTCCATCCGTTATTTCCAGATGATCTGGGAGCCGACTGCTTGCTTCCACATTTGGAGAGTGGGCACGCGTCCAAGATGAGTGTTGGCGGCTCTGCGGGCCGGGCGCTCTCCTCTGCAGCCGTAATTCACCCTGGGCCTTCAGGCCTGAGAGGCCGCTCTGTGGGCCAGCGTCTCCCCACGGGGCAAATGTCCAGTTTCAGTGCTCCCTGGGGAACTGTTGAGGTGGCGTTTCCTAGTTTATTCTCTCTCTCTCTCTCTCTCTCTCTCTCTCTCTCTCTCTCTCTCTCTCTATCTCTCTCTCTCGTCATTCTGGTGCTTGGTGGCACTTGCTTCCCTAGCTGATGCCGGTGTTCTGGAGGCTCCAAATGGCTCCAGGTGTGGCCGCCAGGGCTCCCGCAGGTGCCCCTTGTGCCCTTAGGTGGGTCCCCAATTCCCTCCTGAGACCTTCTTTGCCTTCTGGAATAATCTGCGGCCCAGGCTCACCTTGTAAACCCCCCCCCACCACCACCACCCGCCACTCTCAGTGCTGAGGACCTGCAGGCCTGAGTCCACACGAACTGGGTTTTATCCACAGCTGGAAGAGCCATTGACCTCGCTTACAGCTGGCTGCAGGGGAAAGACACATTTGTTTTTGTATTGGGGGCCACACCGGGCAGTGCTCAGGGCTTCCTCCCGGCTCTGTGCTCAGGGATCATTCCTCGAGGGGCTGGGGGCCCTCGGGGTGCCCCCCTACTGTGCTCCGTCAGTCCCACCCCCCCCACCCAAGGTCTTGGAAAGCAGAAGCAACTTCCTTCATTCCGATTTCCACGGTGCCTGAAAACGTTTCAAAGTCCTCATCCTCCCTCCTGCCAACTTACAGACCAGGAAATGCAGGTTCCTCTGTGGCTCTTCCTGTTCGCAGGGTGCCGAGGCAGGGTTCCAGCCTGCAGGGGGGCCCTCACTCCGCTCCCGAGGTGCCAGTGTTGACACGGGGGGACAGTCACGCTTGTATTGCCTTTGATTTCGGTTTTGGGGTTTGCTCTGGAAGTTTCCTGCAGTATCGTGGCTTGGAAGGAGTCGGCCCTGATGGAAGGGTCCTCCTCTCCCTCTTCCCGCTTGCAAAGCAGCGGGGCTTGCCCGGGGCTGTGGGGGGAAGCCTTTGAGGGGAGCCCTGGGTGAAGCCCCCATGCCTGGTTCAAACCCCGGAACCCAACCCTGCCCTAGCATTTGCTCTGCTCGGGGCACGGCAGAGGGGCCCCGACATCGTGACCCTCCAGCCTGGCTCCCTAAGGGTGAATAACGGGCGTTTTCATAAGGGTTCCAGATCACTCTGCGTGGGGGAAGAGTCTGGCAGAGGCTGTCTTGCCCCAGCGGGTTCTCTCTTCCTGCTGAGCGACAGGGTGGTCTGGTCTGAGACATCCTGGGGGGGGGGCGATGGCCCGCTCCATCAGAGCAGGGAGTGTTGGGCCTCTTCTAGGGACAGGAAGTACCAGGAGGGCTTCCTGGAAGAAGTGACAGGGGCCATAGAAGTTGTCCAGGTGAAGAGTGGGGGTGCATTTCCCCCGGGGTGGGGCGTCTCTCCCTCCCAGCTGAGCCTGTTGGGCTCCCACCAGGAGGATGAGGATGTCAGTCTGGGGGAGCCGGTGAGTGGGGGGCTGAAATACACCAGCAGGCTGCCCTGCCCAGCCTGAGGCGGCTGTGTCTGTGGACCGGACACTGGCCAGCCGTCCTAACCTGCGGATGTGTCCACGTCCCCCGCTGCTGCCCAGGTGCTGAAGTGGGTGGAGTCAGCCGTCCAGACGTCCAAGGTGAACCTCCTGTCCACGGAGCACGAGGAGGCAGGCGAGCACCTGTGGGACGTGCCCCTGGACCCCAGCATCCAGGAGGTCACCATCGCCCTGAGTGGGCCCGGCCCCGAGGTGGAGGTCCGCGACCCCCTGGGTACGTGCGTGTCCGGGGCTGCCGGGGCGGGGGGCAGGGAGGGATCTCCCGTGAGGCTGGGGGAGGGACCTTCGTAGGTGTCCGGGCCACCATGGTCCCCTCACACGTCACCTGGACATGGTGACAAGCCAGCCCGGGCCTGCGGCCAGCAACAGGGAGGGGCACCTTCGGAGTCGCCTTGCTCACTTCCTCCCGGGAGCCAGGGGTCCCCTGGGCTCCTGGGGCCATTCTGGGCATCTCCTGGGACCCCCAGGAGGAGGTTGTTGACTGAGTGGAACTCGGGGTTCCCACAGGAAGAATCCTGCAGAAGGACGAAGGCCTCAACGTTCTCCTCAACATCCCGGACTCAGCCAAGGTGGTGGCCTTTAAGCCTGAGCATCCTGGGTTATGGTCCATCAAGGTAAGGGGATGCGGGTTTCAGGGAGGTGGCGAGTAGGCCTGCCCCATACCTTGACCATTTTCTCCCTACTGTCTGTCTCGAAGCTGGAGGGCTAGAGTGTGTACACGGTGGTATGGGCATATCAATAGAGGTAAAGAGATAAGAACAGAGGAAGGGATTCCACCTTGCAGCCCTGGGAGGGAGTGGGGAGGTTTGGGGCTCTCTCGGGAACATTTCAGAAGACTTGGCGGAAACTTCCTATTAGTGCAGAGGTGGGTGATGGGGCAGGCATGTGCTTCTGACTCCATCCTGGGAAGAAGACCTCCGAACCGGGGACGGAGGGGGTGGCTCTGAGTGCCAGCTCTCAGTGATCAGTAAAGACTGAGCGCATGTGGGGCGTTGGCATTGGGCTGGGGGTCAGCCGAGAAGCAGACCCAGCTGCAGCATCTTGGGTGGGGGTTGCGGGCAGTGGGGAGGTGTGCAGGGCACAGACAGGCCGGCAGGGGTAGTAGAGGGAGTGGGCAGATGGCCTGGAGGCCCACCCAGCACAGTGCTGCCAGCCGGGCTTCCCTCCCCTTTAGGGGAGCGGCTGAGTGGCCCAGGGGTCTGCAGAGGCGAGGGAGCCACAGCCTGGCCTGGAGCTGGGGGCCAGACGGCCTCACGCTGTGGGTAGTGGGGTGAGGGCCGGACGCCCCCATTGCCCCCGTCCCTGTAGGTTTACAGCAGCGGCCGACACTCAGTGCGGATAACCGGGGTCAGCGACATCAACTTCCGGGCCGGCTTCGCCACTCAGGCCTCGCTGGACCTCAACCACACCATCGAGTGGCCGCTGGAAGGTGGGCTGGGGTGGGCGGGGAGCTGGAGCCCACCGTGGGGTGTGGTGGGGCGGGGCGGGGCGGGGGGCGGGTCACAGCAAAGCACGTGACCAGACAGCGTGGAGGGGCGGGGCCACAGCACCGCGGGAGGGGGGAGCTTGCGCCCGCCGACGGTGACACAGGTTCGAGCCCTGGCATCTCCGCGGGTCCTCCGCGCCTGCCAGGAGTGACCCCTGAGCACCGAGTCAGGAGTCAGTCCCGAGACAGCCACGTGTGCCCCCACCCCGCCCAGCGGACACCCACCCCGTTCCCAACTCCTCATGGTTTTGCCCCCACGTGCTCCTGGAGCCCCCCGCCTGGCCTCTGCGTCCACCCACAAGACACAACTCAGAGAGGGGACGTGCCCTGAGGAATGGGGGTCCCCAGGGGCACGCGGGTCCCGGAGATGAGTCTGAGTGGGGGACTGTGGAAGTTGGAGGCGGGGCGGGGCTGGGGAGGGTCCACCTGCAGAGGGCTGCCCCCAACCACCGTGCTCTGTGCCAGGACATGCCATCTGGCAGCCAGGCGGGTCCAGCTGACTCTTGGGAAAGTACAGCTGCTCCCCATGGGGTCGCTGGGGCGGGGGTCATTCCGGGACCAGCGCCTTGAGACAGGAGGTGGAGCCCTGAGCAGCCAGGCTCACGGCGCAGCCAGAGGGTGACCAAGAATGCAGCATGTCCTCAGGTTTCCCCGTGTCTGCGGTGCCTGCCAGCCCTCAGGGGGTCCCTGCCATGGCCAGAACCGCAGCTTCAAAGGGGGTGACTCGCTCCGTTCTGGGTTTGCCAGTAACAGCGGGGGCGGGGGAGGCGGGAGACTTCAGGTCAGGTTGAAGGGAGGGGAGGAAGCAACTGTTTCCATGGACACATGATAACATTCTCACCACTATAGGCTGGAGCGATAGCACGGCGGTAGGGCTTTTGGCTTGTGTGCAGCCATCCCTGCCGAGCCGGGTTCGATTCCTCCGCCCCTCTCGGATAGCCCGGCAAGCTTCCGAGAGTATCTCGCCCGCCTGGCAAGCTCCTCGTGACGTATTCGATGTGCCAAACACAGCAATAACAAAGTCTCCAATGGAGACGTTACTGGGCCCGCTCGAGCAAATCAATGATCAACGGGAGGACAGTTTTGTTTATGATAACATGCATGTACACATACACACGCATACACACACATGCACACACACATGCCCAGGAGAGCATGCAGAAGCTGGAGCACATGCCCATGACCCAAGTTTGATCCCCGCTATGGCTTGGCCCCAGCACTATTGGGCTGACCCAGAGATCCCCCAGCACGACTGGGCCTGAGTAATTCCACTTGACTTGACGGTCATCAGATAGGGGAGGTGGGGTGGGGGGGTAGTGGGTGGGGTGTCACCCTGCTGCAGCAGTCCTCCCTGCTGTCCCATATCTCGGGCACTTGAACCTGAGACTCTCCAGTGTCACATATCACCGGGTGTGACCCTGGGGCTTGGGGCACTGCTGGGGAGGAGCCTAGGGAAAGCAGGAGAGTGAGAGGGAGGGAGGGAAAGAGGGAGGGAGGGAGGAAAGGAAGGAGAGAGGGCAGGGGAGAGAAAGAGGGAAGGAAAAGAAGGGGAAAAGGAAGGAAGGGAGTGGGGGAGAAAGGGAGGAAGGAAAGGAGGAAGGAAGCGAGGAAGGGAGGAGGGAGGAAAGGAAGGAGGGAGGGAGGGAGGCAGGAAAGAAGGGAGGGAGGAAGGGAGGAAGAGAGATAAGGGAGACAGAGGGAGGGGGAGGGCTCAGCAGGCGGAGTGCATGATGTGGGGACCCAGATTTGATTCCTGCTGCTATATGACCCCTGAGCACTGCAGGGAGAGAGCCCGGCACCAAGCTGGGGGTGACTCCGAAACTAAAGTCAAATCAATGCAATATGTAGAGACCAGTGGAATGTCAGCTCAGGGGAGGGCGGTGCGGGGGAGGGTCAGTGAAGTGGCTGCCATGTGTGTCAGTGGCAGGGGTGGCATGGGGCCCCCTCACCCCACCACTTGCTGACCAGGGAGCCTGCACACCGGCTCCTCGGGGAATCTGGACTTTCTTGCTTTTGGGGTCGTACGTGGCAATGCTCAGGGCTTCCTCCTGACTGCACTCAGGAATTACTCCTGGCTAGGCTTGGGGGACCCTGTGGGATGCTGGGGATCGAACCTGGGTCGGCTGCATGCAAGGCCAACGTCCTCCCTGCTGTCCCATGTCTCGGGCACTTGAACCTGAGACTCTCCAGTGCCCTTCCAGACTGTTCTCTGAATCTCCAGAAGCCGGAATGTGCTGTGGGGCGTTCCCGACACACCCTGGCGAGAAACCCACATGTTTGGAAAGAGGGGGCCAGGCGAGGTCCCCAGTCGGCCAAGGAAAAGGGGTCACCCAGACGCTGCTCTGGGCTCATGTGTGAACGTGTTTCCCACACAGGGGAGAAAGCTGGGCGCGGCCCGCACCCCGGGAGGGCCCCAGGGACTGTCTGAGACACTGGGCCGCGCTGGGGGGCTGTCTGCTGAGTGCTGGGGCCGCGGGGCTGGTGGAAGGTGCGTTTCAGGACCACGGACAGCTCTGGGCTGCCCAGGGCCAAGTCCCAGCCATCTGCGCTTCCTCTGCAGGGGTGCCCATCTCTCTGGTCATCAACGCCACCGGCCTGCAGGCCCCCGGCCGCCTGGACTCTGTGGAGCTCGCCCACAGCTCGGGGCGGCCCCTCTTGACTCTGCCCACGTGGCCCCTCGCCAATGAGTCCACCCACCAGCTGTGGGCCGGGCCCCCCTTCCACGCCCCCCAGGAACGCTTCTACCTCAAGGTGAAGGGCCAGGACCACGAGGGGAACCCCCTCCTCCGCGTCTCCGGAGTCTCCTACAGGGGCGTGGTCCCAGGTGAGTGACCCCTAGTTCTGAGCCCCGACTCCCTTGGGTCGCCCAGAGGCCTCTTCCCAGAAGCCTTCCCTGATTCCGCTGGGCTAGAAATGTTGGTGCATTAAGCTGCATGGCAGTGATCATGCGAGGTGTGTGCAGTGCAGCCTGATGACGTGCCGAAGATGCGGCTCTTAGCTGGAGCATTTCACACGAAATAACTCATCTGCCCACTCGGCCAGCGGGCCACATATGCGTCTGTCCACCCATCCACCCACCCACCCCACCCCGTGCTCCTTCTGATGCCTCCCTCAAAGCTATCAG
>JAOXYA010481237.1:0-16308 GCA_028565675.1 Sorex palustris | reverse complement strand
GATCTCTGCCCCCCCCAAACCCCCGCACCTCCCTGCCTACATGGGAAGCTCAGAATGTCTACACAATCCTCCACTCACTCTTCGACCTGTGTTCTTTACTTAACCTCCTGGTGACTCTGCTACACACCAAAGCTTGGGAAGCATTGTCTAAGCAAAGAGCTAAGAATTCTGAATAGTGAGGCCACACTGAGCTGAAGCAAGTGTCCACTGCAGATCACACAGATGTCAAAAAAGGTAGAAAAGCCAGAGATAGTACTGCGGGTAGGGGACTTGCCTTGTATGGCTGACCCGGCTTCCACCCCCAGCACACCACATGGTCCCTCAAGTCCACCAGGAGTGATTTCTGAATGCAGAGCCAGGAATGAGTCTTGAACACAGCCAGGTGTGGCCCCCCAAACAAAAAACAACAAAAAATGGTAGCATGGTGTTGGAGGGGCAGGCTGAGGGCAGGGAGAAGGCTAGGAAAATCACTGCAGGAGAGTGGAGAACAGAAGTGAGGCCAGAGAACAAGGCCTAGGCCGGCCTCCCTTGGAGGCCCCAAGGAATGTGTCCAGTTCAGAGGAGTGTAACTTCCAAGTGGAGAATCAATAAAGGCTGTTTGGAAAACTGATGCCAACATTGCTGGCAGGTCCAGGGGGCAGCGAAGAGACAGTTCAAAGGCTCTTGCTTGGCAAGAACTTTTCTGGGCAGCACTTTGTTCTCCTGAGTTGATCTCTGATCATAGTTATTGCCCCTTGTAAATTAATTTTGATGGCATTCTGTCTTGGGCTGCTCGTTCAGAATCTTATCACATCTAGATTTCACATTCCTAACCGTCAGTCTGAAGACTGGACCCTGAGCGGATTCTTCCTCAGCATACAGAACCCAGCTCTGTTCCAGCTGTGCTGTTCACATCCAGTGCTACAAGGACAAGTCTGTGCAATTCTTAGAGGCTTTATAACTGTTTTCTAATGAATATTTATTATGGTTTTAGGGTCACACTCGATGATTCTCAGACTTAGGAGATGATTCTCCTGACAGTGCTCAGGGCACCATATGCAATGGCCAGGGGTCAGCTGTGTGCGAGACCAGCACTTTGCCCCCAGTACTATCTCTCTGGCCTCTTATTTTTAACTTTTATATTTTTATTTATTCATTTGCCTTTGGGCTGGAGAGCGATAGCACAGTGGGTAAGGCGTTTGCTTTGCACGTGATCGATATGGCCAACCCAGGTTTGATTTCTCCTCCCCTCTCGGAGAGCCCGACAAGCTACCAAGAGTATCTTGCCTGCACGGCACAGTCTGGAAAACTCCCCATGATGTATTCAGTATGCCAAAAACAGTAACAACACGTCTCACAATTTGTTGTGAGACATCACTGGTGCCTGCTTGAGCAAATCGATGAACCACAGGAGGACAGTGCTACAGTGCATTTACCTTTGGTTTGGGAGCCATACCCAGTGGTACTCAGTCATTACTCCTGGTTCTGTGCCCACGATCACTCCTTGTGGTAAATGGGGGGGGGACCATATGGGGTGCCAGAGATCGAACCCTAGTTGGCCAAGGAAGCGCAAGGCAAACTTTCTACCCCTTGTACTATCTCTCCTGTCCCATTACTTTTTTTAAAAAACTGACTTAAGTCACTTGATTTGTTGTGTTTAACACTTATGTGGTGACCATAGCTGGAGCCTAGGTCCTCTGCACAGAGACTCTGGTGTGGCTCTTCAATGAATTCTTGATATGAGACAGTCAGTGGTCAGTGAATTCTTAATATGAGGAATTAGTGACCATGGTCTCTTTCCAGAGGTTGTGAGTGAGACATGGTAGGTAGAAACATGTAGGTCTTGGAGATGGCATCAAACATCACCATGGCAAAATTGCCCAGAGTGGTGGTGCGGCTCCTGGTCAAGGGGTAGCAGTTGTCAGTCCCAGCCATCAGCTGTAGCTTCTCACAGGTACTGAGACTATGCCAGTACCCCTGGAGGCAGGGATGAGGCACACCAGCACTGAGTCGCAGAGGCTGTCACCTTGCAAGGGGATTGCTGATCTTATTCCCCCAGTAGCCTTGATGCAGGATTGATGGAAAGCTTTGCCAGAATGATGGCCCCCTCAGATAGCAGAGGCGACTCCTTGGAGCTCTACACCCTGAGGCCAATGCATCTGTTGTGATCCTCCATGGCAGTTAAAGCCTTGAACCTGGCCCCCTGGCCAACCCAGCTCTGCTTCTGCACCAGCATGATACTTGTCTTTGAGAGATAGCCCCAGGAAAAAGCCACTGATCTCTAATTCCTTGATGGGCAAGAAGAAGTAGATCTCCTCCAGAGACTTTATCTTCAGGCCCTTGACCAAATGGCCCAGCTTCGTAAATGGGAATCCATGCCTTATTCTTGACCTTTCCTCCATGATCTCCATTTTCCAAGTAGGTGATTGCGGCCAAATCCACAACCACAGCCCGGAAGGCCATGGAAACCGAGTCTTTCCATTCTGGGCTCCCCTGAGTCTCTGAGCCATTCTATAGCACCGGTATCACCAGCCATTTATTGTATTTTTGTAGAAGGGCTGTGTGTGTGTGTGTGTGTGTGTGTGTGTGTGTGAAGTAAGAGGGATTTTTTGTTTGTTTGGTTTGCTTTCTTTGTTTATTTTTTTTTGTTTTGGAACCACACCTGGCAGTGCTCAGAGTTTACTCTTAGCTCTGTGCTCAGGGATCACTCTTGAAGAGGCACCATATGGGGTGTGAAGAATAAAACTCAGGTCAGCTGTGTGCAGTCAAGTGCCCTACCTGATGTACTATCACACTGGCCCCTAAACAAGATAGTTTTTAAGATAGTTTTTACTGAACAAAGTTTACTTAGAAAGACGAGAGAGAGAGAGAGAGAGAGAGAGAGAGAGAGAGAGAGAGAGAGAGAGAGAACTTTGTGTTCAAGAATGGAAAAAAAGCAAGCAAGCAAAGGTATGTGTTCAGTGGAGAGCAAAGGACTAAGAGAGAAAGCTCAACCCAATAACTTTTAAAATAAAATTGCAGTTAAAATTTTGTGGTCTTGGGACTGGAGACAGCATGTGGCCAACCCAGGTTTGATCCCAGGCATCCCATAGGGCTCCTCAAGCCTTGCCAGGAATAATTCCTAAGTACAAAGCCAGGAGTAACCCCTGAGCATCAACCAGATATGACCCCCAAACCAAAACCAAACAAATAAAAAACCTGAGCTAAAGAGATAGAACAGGAAGTAAGGCTTTTTCTTGTATATGTATGGCTGACCCTGGTTTTATTTTCTGTACCACCTATGACTCCCCCAAGCACCACCCAGGTGCCACTCTTGAGCAGAGAAAGGAATAACCCCTGTGTACCTCAAGAATGACCTACCTACCATCTCTAAGTTGTATGTAGGGGCTATTGAGGTAGCTCATAGGGGTGGATCGCATGCTTTGTACACAGGAGGCCCATGTTTGATCCCCGTCACCACATATTCTACCCTCAACCCTAGCACTTAGTCAAGAGCAGCCCCTGAACACTGCTGAATGTAGCCCCCCAAACAAAAGGAAAAATGTATTTAGAGAAGGTAGAGACTAGGATAGGTACTCCAGGAATTAAATCTTTAGGGACTAGAGAGAAACTATGGGGGTTAATATACTGGCTTGATCCCCAGCACCCCACATCGTCCTTGAGCACCACAGGAATGTTCCCAGAGTGCAGAGCCAGGAGTAAGCCCTGAGTTCTACCAGATGTGGCCCCAAACAAAACAAACAAGAACCACAAAAAGTTCTATAGCCCAAGTTCTGTTTTGCTGTGAACTAGCCTTTCCTCCAATAAGCTGTCTTGGTCCATATTCGGATGGCACACAGTCATCTGGCCATGTAGGCAAAGGTAACAGTTGGCCAAACAAGAGCTGGGGCTGCCACAAATGAGATTCTGTGTTTAAATGCCACTTGGGAGAGGCAATTGCTAATACAGACAACGATTCTTTGTTTTACATGTTTAAATCTCAACTTCCCTTATGTTTCAGATACTATTTCTTCTACTCTCATCACCTGGACCACTGCAGATGTGGAAGGTTCTAGCAGGAGCTCCCAGATGGCCTCAGCTCGCAGGACCATGGACAGTTTTCCACCTGAAACCAACCAGAGACATCAGTGAGTGAGATGCAAAGCAGAGATCACAGAGACCACTTAGGGATTCATTTCCTACCAATCATTGAATAGAAATAATCCAGTTCTATTCAAAGTTTGAGGCTGTAAAGAGAGTTTCTAAAGAAATCGCTCATGATTTTAGTTGAAAGAGTTTAGCAAACAGGCTGACTTTGAAAAAAGAAAAAAAATCCTTGGGGCTGGAGTGGTCGTGCAGCAGGTAGGGCATTTGCCTTGCATGCAGCCGAACTGGGTTCAATCCCCGGCATCCTGTATAGTCCCCTGAGCACCACCAGGAGTAATTCCTGAGTGCAGAGTAACCCCTGAGCATAGCTGGGTGTGATCCAAAAAAGCACCTCCACTCGAAAAAAAAATCCCCATTTAGGGAGTTTTTTGTATAAATCAGGATTCAAAATCCAATACATATTAGTACAGTGGGTAGGGTGTTTATTGCCTTGCGCACTGCTGACCCAGTTTCAATTCCCAGGACCCTATATGGTACCCCAAGCCCTGCCAGGAGGACTGGGGACATGACTCAAAGGGCTTAAGTGTGTTTGTGAGTGGGAACTCTGGGCTCAGTCCCCATCATGCTTGGATCCTTGAGCACTGCTGAGAGCAACCTCTGAGCACTGAGCTGGGAGTAGCCCCTGAGTCCTGCCAAATGTAGTTCAAACTCCTTATCTGCTGCTGCCCCTATCCTGGTTCATGCATGAAAGCTGTTTGGCATCCACTGGGCAAGGAATGAGTGTAAATAAGTGCCTCGCTTTTATTCTAATATGTTGATAGTGTACAGTGGTCCTCAGATTTGTGGACACAAGAATCACCTATGCAGCTGTCAGCTCTCAGGGCAGGTGGGGAAGAGTCCTACTGAACTAGCTGCCTGATACTTGGGATGCAGAAACCCTCAGATCCCAAAGGAAGATACACTGCCCTGGTTTGAGCTTCCTTTACTGCTATATTGCCTCCAGCTTTGATTGATGTGTGCAAGTCTATCTGGTGCAAAATTGCATGTTCTTGAAGAGCCAAAGTCAGTGTGTATGTGTGTGTGTGTGTGTGTGTGTGTGTGTGTGTGTTGCCCAGGACCATTTGAGACATATGTTCTACCACTAACCCATGTCCCCAGCCCTTATTCCCCAATGCAAATTTATTTTTCTCATCCTTCCAAATAGCTAACTCAGGATTGTCCATATTTGGACAGTAGGTTCCCATATTTGTGACTGGGAAACATTAAAATCAAACCAGCAAGATATTCCAGGGATAAGGCATTTGGATGCTGCTGACCCAGGTTTAATCCCCAGCATCACTCTGAGTTTCACCAGGAGTGATCCCTGAGCACAAAGCCAGAGTAAGCCCTGAATACTGCCAAGTATGCTCCAAAAATAAAAACAAACAAACAGAAAGCCAAAATGAATGAAAGATAAACTAAGAGAATAGGATGAGATAATAAGCAATGAAGAACCATTGCAAGGAATACAATGCAAAATCTTTGACAAGTCAGACAACTTTTTAAACACGTTCAGCAATTCCCTAAAATCAGGAGCCTGGGGAAAGCAGACAGAACAGAAGGAGACTTTGGAGAAATGGTGTCATCAAGTGAAAAATAAGGCAAGACTAAGGAGATCTGGGGGGTGGTGTTCAAATGAAGCGACTTTTATTCTGAGGTTGGAACCAAGAGTGAGAGAGAGTGATGGTGACAGTGGGGAGATGCCAGGCAGAGATGGGAAGGAGAGATCTGAGGCATTTTTGTTGCCTTGGAAGAAGGGGTACATATATTCTTTCACCTCAGCCTAAATTTTCAAAACCAGAGGGGGAGCAGTTTATTTGACTCATTCCCAAATCCATCTTCTAGGTTTTTCAGCCCTGGGGGACTTTCCCCTCCACTCCCTTTAATGCTGCAGCGTTCCAGGTGGCTCACTTCATCTAGGAGGCTAGGATGGGAGGTCACTCCCCTAGAGCAGTGCCGCTGGGTGGTCAGAACTCCTCATGTGGGCAAAGCTGGAAATTGAACTCTGGCAGGTTTGCGCGTCCACAGAGCCACATCCCGGGGCCCCCACATGGGGAAATCTTCAAATGCTGATCTTAGGTTAGACCCTGAGTGATTATGTTTCAGAAATTCCAGGTGTGTCTCCGCAATCTCCTCTGTAACAAATTGCCACGGTGATGTCAGTAATCAGCCTCTACCTTTCAACACTCTTCTTTGAACTCTATCTGTACATCAGGTGAAGTTTTTCTTAGAAGTGAAACATTCTGCCTAGAATATAAGGGCACTGTATGTGATCGTGTCTGGAGGAGTGGATGCTTACTTTTTTTTTTTTAATGTAGGAGTACTGCTATTTATTCAGTCACTGATTAGGCTGATTGAATGAACTCCACGTGGATGTTTTACTTCTCCCTGCCTCCCTGGGGTCTTCTCAGGCTGATGGAACCAGCAACTCAATCGTAGACAGATTGGCAGGAGAAGAAATAGACCAACTGACAGGGAATCTCCATATATGTGTGGATTCCCACCAGTGGGACAAAGCTGGTGGGGGTGGGAGAAGGGGAGAATAGACCCAGAGGTAAGGAATGCGTCTGGGACCTCACTCACCAGAAACCAAGTGCTTCTAAATCAAATGTTTGTTTTGCCATAGATAGATATTCACACAAAAGTTTACTTCTATTGTTTTATTTTGATTCGGTGTGGGGGCCGCACCCACTGGTACTCGGGGATCTCTCCAGGAGCATAGTGGCACCTGAGGTTGGTATGGGGGAGAAGTGACAGTAAATGAGGAGGAGTATTCAGGGAGCTTTAAGTTGTGGTTTATTTTATTGTGTTTTACAAACCATCAATCTTCCATCTTTAAAAAAATACTTTTAGAACAGTAGACACAAGGGCCAGGAAGATTGCTCCATAGTTGGAAGCCTGCCTTATGAGCAGCATCGGGGAAGACAGCTGGAATAGAGAAGGAACCACTAAGAAAATGATGGTTGAAGGGTCGGTCGGGATGAGAGATGTATGCTGAAAGTAAATAAAGGACCAAAAGTGATGGCCTCTCAGTATCTGTGTTGCAAAGCATAATGCCCAAAAGGAGAGAGAGAGAGAGAGAGAGAGAGAGAGAGAGAGAGAGAGAGAGAGAGAGAGAGAGCGCGCGCGAGCGAGCGCGTGTGGAAAATTGTCTGCCAAGGAGGCAGGGGGAGGGTGGGAAAGGAGGGATATACTGGAGAGACTGGTGGTGGGGAATGTGCACTGGTGGAGGGATGGGTATTTGGACATTGTATCATTATAACTCAAACATGAAAGCTTGTAGCTGTATCTCACAGTGATCCAATACAATAAAATTTAAAAAAATACTTTTAAAGCTATTTATTTATTTAGGGGTGCATCCCAAGCAGTGCTTAGGGCTGCCAGGGGCCACTCCCAGGTATCGCTGGTCTGAAATGTGGACTGGACAGTTCAGTCTCAGTCCAGTGATGTGGTGCCGCTGGAACCCTGCGGTGCTTGGTGCCACCAGGGCCACGCCCTGTGGAGCTGGGTTTTTATTCTTTTATTGACATATAATGGTAATCAGAGGCCATAAATTCATCCCTCTGAAGTGTAGAAGTCAGTGGTTTTTAGTGTGTTCACAAGGCTGCAACTATCTCTGCTAATTCCGAAACATTTTAGTTAGCCAAAAGAGAAATTAGGAGGGCTGGAGGGATAGCACAGCGGGTAGGGCATTCGCCTTGCACACGGCCGACCCCGGTTCAATTTCCAGCATCCCATATAGTCCCCTGAGCACCGCCAGGAGTAATTCCTGAGTGCAGAGCCAGGAATAACCCCTAAGCATTGCTGGGTGTGACCCCCAAAAAAGAGATAAATTACATTTTTAAAAAGTACAAAAAACACAGGGCCAGAGACATAGTATGGTGAGGGGTAGGGTACTTGCATGGCACATAGCTGGCCCTGGGTTCCATCTCTGGCACCCAGTATGGTCCCCTAAGCATCACCAAGAGTAATCCCCACCCCTCTCCCAGCTGGGTGTGGCCCAGAAAACAAAAGGAAAGAAAGAAAAATTGACAGGCCCTTCTGATCTGTATTTCCCTTTTCTGAACACATCATATAAATGAAATTATGCGTTCTTTTGGGAAGCACAAAAGACCTGGCTGCGGGAGCGATAGTACAGCGAATAGGGCTGCTTTCACTCAGCACAGGGTTACCAGACTTGCCCCTGCAGCATGCAACAGTGCCTGGCTCTGCAGGCAGAGGGCTAGCTGTGTGTGCGCACCCCACCTCCTCCCCCCAGAGGCTGGTGGGTAGCAGGAGCATTCCCTGTTTGTCACCAATAAGGATCCTGTGTTTGTGGCATGTTTCAGTTTGGACATTTGTTTTCATTTCTCTTGGGAGGGATTGCTGGGGAAGGTTGGTGGTGGGGGAGAGGCAGGACTGGGCCATACTCAGGGTTTATTTCTGGTTCTGTGCTGAGGGGTCATTCCTGGAGGTGCCTGGGGGATCACATGCAAGTATCAGGGATTCAAACTGGGGTCAGCCGCAGACCAAGCAAGCATGTTACCTCCTGACCTATTTACCTTCTGTATATAATACACACAGCATATACCTCCTGCACATAAAGTCTGACCCAGCTAAAATCTACCTTTGAGAAGACTGTCAGACTATTTTCTAAGCGGCTGCACCATCGTTGTTCACAACAGCAGCCAACCAGCTTCTCCCAACAACTTCTCCCATCAATCATCACCAGCACTAGTTATTGTCTTTAAAAAAATTATTAGAGTCATCTTAGTATCTCGCCCACACGGCAAAGCCTGGCAAGCTACCCGTGACGTCGATATGCCAAACACAGTAACAACAAGTCTCACAATGGAGATGTTACTGGGCCCACTCGAGCAAATCTTAGTTGATGTGGAGTGGTATTGTTATGTTTTATTATTAATAATTATTATTGCCCTTCTTGGTTTTGATTCCCCACCCAGCAATGCTTGAGGGCTACTACTCCTGGCTCAGAGCTCAGGGGTCACTCACTGGTCACTAGAACCACATCTCCACCTCAAAAGCCTTTCTTAAAAAGTCTAAAAGTCAAAAAAAAAAAAGTCTAAAAGTCAGGGCTGGAGTGATAGCACTTTAGGTTAGGGCCTTGCATGTGGCCGACCCAGGTTCGATTCCCAGCATTCCATATGGTCCCCCCAGCACCGCCAGGAGTAATTCCTGAGTGCATGAGCCAGGAGTAACCCCTGTGCATTGCCGGGTGTGACCCAAAAAGAAAAAAAAAGTCTGAAAGTCTTAAGGAGTGACCAGAGAAATAGCACACAGGGACAGAGTACATGCTTTGCATGCTGAAGGCCTAATTCCAACTCTACCCCACCCACCCTCACACCACCATCACATAGTCCCCAAGTACCACTGGGAGCAATTCCTAAGAACAAAGCTCAGTATTACCCGTGAGTACTATCGGGTGTGGTCCAAAACCAAACTTACAAAAACTACAATATATAATTAAATCCAAATTGGTTCCCAAAATTGCTGTATCTAATATTCACTTAGGACTTTTATTAAAATCATACTTAGTTCTGCCCAGACCTACTGAATCATAACCACAAGTTACCAGTGAAGCAGGAATACAGACCACTACAACCACTGCCTTTCCTACTCTCTATCAATGTATCATTTTATGATCTTTATATCTGTCTCTTTCTGGTGCTGAAAAGTTGATTTCAGATTGTGTGAGAAAGCAGAGTTTGAGAACAGACAGATTTGAAGTATAGAAGAATCAGGGAGAGAGGATGGGGAAAGGGAACGACAGACAGATGACCTGGGTTCAGCCTCAAGAATGAGCAAGGGGGCTGGAATGAAAGTACAGCGGGTCGGGCATTTTGCCTTGCACATGGCTGACCAGGGTTCAAGTCCCCAGCATCCCATGTGGTTGCCTGAGCATCGCCAAGAGTAATTCCTGAGTGCAAAGCGCAAAGCCAGGTGTAACCCTTGTGCAACGCCAGGTGTGACCCAAAAAGAAAAAAAAAAAGAACTAGCAAGGAGCTGAGAGACAGCTTCGGGGCAGGGCACAGACTCTGCGTGCAGGAGGCCAGGTTCGAATCCCAGGTCTTGGTTTTGGAGCATTCAGGGAGTGACTCCCAAGCATAGCTAACCCCATCTGCCCATCTGCCCCCCCCCGAACCCCAAAAGACTGGGTATGGAATCTTAAATGGTATTATTTATTTGTTTTGTTTTGAGGCCACACCTGGCATCTTTGTTACAATTGTCTCTGCACTCAGGAATTATTTCTGGCGATGCTCAGGAGACCATATGGGATGTTGGGGATTACACCCAGGTTGGCAGCGTGCAAGGCAAGCGCCTTCCCCACTGTATTGTTCCTCTTCACCCCATTTTTTTTTCTTTCTGGGTCACACTCAGCATCGCACAGGGGTTAGTCCTGGCTCTGCACTCAGGAGTTATTCCTGGCGGTGCTCAGGGGACCTTATGGGATGCTGGGAATCGAACCTGGGTCGGCTGAGTGCAAGGCAAACGCCCTACTCGTTGTGCTATCGCTCCAGCCCCACCCCATTAATTTTTTTTAATTAAGTACCAGATTCAATAATTAAAAGAAAAGCTAACAATATACTATTTCCCCCCTCCCTGCTCCTCATGTTATTTAGTCACTGTCCCTGTCACTGTCCTCCCGTTGTTCATCATGCAAGTCAAGTGCTCTATCCACTGTGCTATTGCTCCAGCCGATGTTATTTCGTAAGGTGTGAAAAAAATTATATCTATTAATAAAAAGCTGAGTTTAGGCAAAAAAATTAAAAATTAAGTATGTTGGGCAGAGAGCACTATAAGAAATCTAGGCCTCCCTGCACTGCGAAGTTAATATATTGAATGAAAGGTATGACAGGCCCAGGGGTAGCCGAGGGGAAGCAGGACAGGGGTGGGGGTTAGAGAAGGCTGCAGAGGACACTATCCAGTGCTGTGAACTCACCCTGAGATGCGTATTTTTCATGGTAACTCTCATAGGCTTTCTTGTGGGCAGCGGAGATGACCTGGAGTCGCGATGCTCTTGAATCCTGGTGGGGAAGCTCCTCTATCACCTCGTCCAAGTCACTGAACGTGAACCAGATCCCGACAAGGTCCCCAAAGGACTGGAAGGCGAATGCCGCATAGTCAGCGAAGTGGTCAGCAAAGCTGCCCGCTTGGTGAAGGACGCCGGCCGGGAAGGCGCCCCGGTGCAGAATGACCAGGGGCTGCAGATCCGCCGCGCGCAGGGCCTGAAGCAGGTGCCGGTAGCACTGCACCGTGCGCACAGCTGGGGTCTCGGGGCCCCCAGCCGGGAGAAGCTGCGCCCAGGGCAGGTAAACTTTATAGTGGGTGACCCCATGGGCACGAAGACTGCGAAAGTACTCGGGCAGGAAGGCTGGCAGAGGCTGGGGACACACATGAATGTCTTGGTCCCCAGTTCCCGCGTTAGAGCCCTGGCTGGCCTGGGTTCCGCTCCGGTTCCGCAGCAGGTCGCTGGTCAGAGGGCCGGCAGATGAAATGAAATCTCTGTCCAGGTCCCAGCCGAAGCCCCAGCACGAAGCACTCAGGAGGACAATCAAGGCTGCTCTCCAGGTCAACCCCATGTTGATGGAACTCCCCGGAGGCACAAGGAGGCCCACGGTGTCCTCACTTTATAGCTAACACTGAGGTTGTAAAACGGATTATTAGCACAATATTTAACTGAGCTGCTGATAGCATAATCAGTACCTGGTTTACCAATGGAATATAAAACATTTTAAAGAGATAGAAATGCTGACATCTGCTTTTCACAGAATTTAACTCTCTCTCCTCTCTCTCTCTCTCTCTCTCTCTCTCTCTCTCTCTCTCTCTCTCTCTCTCTCTCTCATTGACCATCTGTGAGATAGACCCTTACAAAGCTGTTCACGATAGGATTTCAGTCACACAATGGTTTCTCACACAGCTGAAGCTGAAGATCCTGGGAAGTGTCTGCACAAAATGTTTCACATTTGCTATCTTAAAATTCATTCATGGGGGGGTTAGTAAATAAAAAAGTATTTGTATAATAGAAAAAGAGTGACTCAGGAAACTTTTCTTCCTGTCAGTGTTTGTAGCGGGGGGGGGGGGGGGGCTGTGGGCAGAGCCATACTCTACTTAGGGTGCTTGCCTTGCACTTGACCAATCTGGGTTTGATCTCCAGCACTGCGTATGTCCCCAGAGCCCCACCAGGAACAAGTCCTGAGCACCGCCGAGTGTGGTCCTAACACACACACACACACACACACACTAAATAAATTTAAATTTCATAGGGCAGTAGAGATGAGGGTGAGACATTTGCCTTGCACGTGGCCCACCTGGGTTTGATTCCCTACGCGGCTCCCCCAAGTTTCCACCAGAGGTGTTACCTGAGCACAAAGCCAGAAGTAATGCCTGAGTTTGTATAGTAATTTAATTTTTGTTTTGGGGTCACACCCAGTAGTGCTCAGGGCTTACTTCTGGCTCTGTGCTTAGGAATTATACCTGGCAGTACTCAAGGGATCATAAGGAATGCCATAAGGGATCAAATTGAAATTGGCCACATACAGGCAAGAATCTAAACCCTTGTACTCTGTCTCCAACTCATAATTATTGATGAACATGTTGTGATTTGACTGAAAATACATTAAATTTATAGATTAGTTGACAACTCATAATATCCAACTTCCAATTTAGGAGCATATTTTTCAACACATCCTTTTATTAAAAACCTTGTCTGATGTTTTTCATAAGATCTTGTACACACTCCATCAATCTACCAGACACTGAGTTCCTAACAACTGTTCTGTGGAGAAAGGCTTGAGGAACCTCACATGCTCTGGAATTCCCACTCTGATGGCAGAACTGGAGAGGGCAGATTTCACCTAAAAGATCTCACCGTTCCTGGAATTCAGATTTTGCTTTAATAAGGAATTGAGCCAAACTGAAGTTCAAATTCATTTCACACTTATTTCAACACCTCCTCACATCCTTTGCTGAATTTCCTGCCTGACATTAATCCTAGTTTTCTACTATTTTCTCCTACCTCAAAAGGAAACCTGAACTCCTATATGTTGTAACTTTGTTTTTTCTCATCATTGAGAAGCATATCTTGATAAGTTTAGACCTTGGATATACTCACTATAACTTCTCTATCCATTTCGAATCCTCCTTGCTCCATGTCAAGCCAATGGTAAGAGAGCTCACATACCCCATAACTGGCTCTACAAGGCCCAGGTTCTTTTGTGGAACAACTTCATTGCAAACTTAATAATCATAGCTAAGACTCAGAAATGATTAGTATCATACGTTACTATTTTTTTCCCTGAGAGTCATAAAATTTGATGGTGTTATATAATATAGAAAATGAAAAATTTCCCTTAGAAAAGCAAAAAATGAAACAAATTACTCTTAGGACTTGAGTTTCAGGCATTACTAAGGAGTAAAGAAAAATGTAAAATAAACTTTAGGCTTTTACTTTTCAGGGGGTGGGGTTTACTCCTGGCTCTGCTGCTCAGAGATCTGGCTGGGCTCAGGGAACCATATGTAGGGTTAGGAATTAAACCTGGACTGGCAGCATGCAAGGCAAATGCTCTACTCACTGATTCTGCCTCTATACCCTTTTACTTATTTTTAACACGATCTTCCAATTTCACTTTGGGGCCACTTTCAGGTGTTCAGGGGCCACTGCTAGTTTTGTGCGTGGTGGGCCAAGCAGGGTCAGGGATTGGTTCTAGGCCTCCCATATCCAAAGCATACACTCAGCCCACTGAGCCTTTCCTCCAGTCTTTCATTACTATAAACTATCTTTGGGGGGGCAGGGGTGGGGTCAAAGAGATGTTTCAATGGGCTGAGTACATCCTTTGCATGCTCAAAGCCTGGGTTCAAACTCTGGCAACACATATGTTCCTCCACGTGCCGACAGTATTTTGGCTTTGGGCCACACCCGACAATGGTCAGGTCTTATTCCTGGCTCTGGGCTCAGGAATTACTCCTGGCTGTGCGTGGGAGTGCCGGGGATCAAACCAGGGTCAGCTGCATGCAAGGCAAGTGCCCTACCTCTGCACTATCACTCTGGTCCCCACAACTCACTGGGAACAATTAATCAAAAGGTTTGAGTGCATGCTTTGCATATAGGAGCCCCCGGTTCAATCCCTGGCACCACATGGTCACCACCCCTAGTATTGTGAGGGAGTAATCGTGGAGCACTGTTGCATGAGCAACCCCTAAGCATTGCCAGGTGTGTTCCACTTCCCCCATAACCAAAAATGGAACTGAACAGTTGAAAGTCATCCTCAAGGCCCCTCGGCTTTCATAATAAATTCTAACAGGAACTCCTAGAAGTCCTTAATAGCTATTTCTGAAAGCTTTTATCAGGTCATATTTCCGTCCTTTTGAAATTACATATAAGGGGACCAGAGTGATAGTATAGCGGGTAGGGTGTTTGCCTTGCATGCAGCCAACCCGGGTTCAATCCCCAGCATTCCACATGTTCCCCCAAGCACCGCCAAGAGTAATTCTTTTTTTTTTAAATTTTTATTAGTGAGATACCATAGGGTACAGTTGTAGACTTACAAATTTTTGTGCTTGGGTTTCAATTATACAATGATCAAATACCCATCCCTCCACCAGTGCCCTTTTCCCACCACCACAGATCCCAGTATCCCTCCCACCCCCTAACCCCCCCATCCAACCCTGCCTCTGTGGCAGGGCATTCCCTTTTGTTCTCTCTAAGAGTAATTCTTGAGTGCAAAGCCAGGAGTAACCTCTTTGCATCTCTGGGTGCAACCCAAAAAGCAAAAATAAATAAATAAATAAATAAAATTACATATAACTTGAAAACTTTGATAGAGGCTAAAGATGTGGGTCAAAGGTATACCTCCTGCTTTGCTGGTGTTAAGACTCTGGGTTCAATTGTAAGCACCGCATTAAAAAAAATCTTTATTTTAGTTGTAAACTTTATTTTAGTAATCTTTATTTTCTCACTGGAGAAGGCCCCAAACCCCCTGTCCTGTCTTTTTTTTTTTTTTTTTTTTGCCTCTCCAGTACTGCTCAGGGTAAGGTCTAGGGGATTAACTGTGATACTTGGCTGGATGATACAATGGTACAATGCTTGGGTCCTCCAGTGCTTGAGGGCTTCTCGAGTTAAGTGTCAATGGGTGGGGGCCATGCAGTACTGGGGAGCACAGCCCCTTTTGTGATGCATACATTTGGCTGCAGTGTGGCAGGAAATGGGAGAGAGCAGAGATATGAGGGTCAAACATCAGAGCCACCAGAACTCACCCTCAGAACATGTGGGACACCAGGGATTTGACCTCACAACCACATGCTTACAAGGCTGTGGCACTCTAAGCTCTGGCCCTAAAATCATCTTTGTGAATTCATATTTATAAGCAGATGGAAACGATCAGTAGAAATAAACCCAACAGACAACTGAAGAACAAGTAATTTATTTTGGTAACAAAAACTGCAGTAGCAGGCAACTGAAGAAAGTTATTTCCTCAATAAGATAAGCACATACCATTAGAGTAACAAGTCTTTTCCTATACACAGAACAAAGTTCTTAGTTATATGTCCTGGGTTCCACATGTTACTGGGTTTCAACTCCACTTAAACAAGAAGCACAGGAACAGGGTTAGAATCTGTGTCAGTATAAAAGCATGTGACAGAAATCTGATACGCTTGAAGGCCCTCAAGGTGGTCCCTGTTTCTCCTGAATCTTCCTGAAACAATGCTCCTAGAAACAATTCTTTCTCTTAGAGCTCTCCAATCAGGTTCCCTCTCCAGGTCAGGAGGTAGAAGGCTAATGGTTCTCTACTCAGGTGATTACTTTGATGAGTTCAATCTTCGAGCAAGTAATTAGGATTGACCACCAAGAAGGGATCTTCTTCATAGCTTTCACTGCCTTCCGAGGAGCCTCTCAGTCCCGCCTGGGTGAGCTCAATCAGAACATGATCCTGTGAAACACAGATATTTGTCCTACAGTCTTTATCAGTATTACAGAAACACCCAGAGAATACAAGACGTGAATCGTAAAGGTTGGCTAAGATTTTTCTTTAATTTCCCCTCTAAGAATTTCTAGAAAAAGAAACCTTGGGGCTGGAGCAATAGTACAGCGGGTAGGGCATTTGTCTTGCACGTGGCTGACCCGGGTTCGATCCCCGGCATCCCACATGGTCCCCCAAGCACCGCCAGGAGTAATTCCTGAGTGCAGAGCCAGGAGTAACCCCTGAG
>JAOXYA010481227.1:0-16309 GCA_028565675.1 Sorex palustris | reverse complement strand
AATAATAGGTCCAAACACACAGGGCTTAACCTGTAACAACATGTTAGTAATCTCTTCTACAGGGGCTTAATGACTCCATGGTGAGACATAACAATATTCACACACTTTCTTCTAAGAAAATATTTTTTGACCACTGTTAGCAAATTATAACAAGTGATATAAAATAAATGATTGAGGGCATGCTGTAATAGTGGCAGACTTGAGGGGTGATAGGGAGAATTGGAAATAATGGTGGTGGGAAGGTACAATGGTGGTGGGATTGGTGTTAGAATGTTAAATGAAATAAATCATGAACAACTTTGTAAAAAAATCAATTTAAAACGATTTTTAAAAGAGTCACATGTGCTAATTTTCTTTAGAATTTATCCACAGGGGAAAATGTTACTGCAAAGAAATTGTATGTTACTTTCTGAAAGTAACAATGGGATGTGAGATAACACACATTCAAGGTCCTGACTCCTGAATCTATAGAGTCCCCTGAGATTTGCCCTCAAGGCTCCAAAATTGCCAGGGCAACCAGGTTATCCCGAGCACCATTGTAGTGTCCAAGCATCATGGTATTCTCAAACTTACGGTATTCTCAGGCCAGCCTCACTATGAGTTGGTTCGCTAGACCTCCTGAGCACTGCCTGGGAATCAGTCCTCCAAAAATAAAATTAAATAGAAATATATGAAATGACATTTATATCAAATTATATATTACCAAGAAAAACAGATAGACATACACAAAGGGATTCTCTCTTTTCCTCAAACTCCATCATCTGAAGACCTGAAGGATGAACTCAAATGCTCCCCATGCCCTCAAGGAGCTGTACTGATTTGGCATAGCATCAAGCTTGTAGATTACTTTGAAGTAACTGGTCATTCGACAAAGACCTTAAACGAAACCAGCTTAGAAAGACATAAAAGCAGCAGTACTCACAAGAAGCCAGCAGCTCAGAGGTTTGCAGGAAACAGACAGATTCCTCATATGCCATGCCCAGGACCCCCACCCCCCACCCCTAACTCTCCTTGATATCTGAGGTCACAATCATGTTCTGTTGGTTCTGTTGGTTCTGTTGTTTGAGTCATATTGGGTTGGGGCTGCTGTTACTTAGATACACCAGTTCTCTCACCAGTGCAGAGTCCTCTGATATATAAATATGCCCATGAATGTTGCTGAAATCTTCCCACCAAACCTAGATCTTCTGCAGATCCCCCAAGAGCAGAGATTCTTGTGCCTTTGGGAGCAAGTCCTCATTCAGAGATCACCAGAACAAGAATTCCTAGACTGATAGTAAGCGCATATGAGCCAAAAAGGAGCAAAATCACCTCTTTCCCCAACTAAAAATACCTCCCTTACTGACCTTGCTTCAGTGCTAAAAATTCCCACGTGGCACCCCCTCTTCAATCAAACTAGAGGTCTGTGAAATGTGTAGTGAAGAAACCAGCACGCATGTAAAAGTTCCCAAGCGGTGATATTTCCAAACTTGGAGTATAGTGAGGGGCTGAGTCTGTTCCCTCTTCCTCAATCCACACTTGATCCAAGGAGAAGTGAGAACCAGGGCACGGGGGTGGGGTGGGGGGAGGGAGGCAGGACTAGTCAGAACCAGAGCCAGGGACAGTGCACAGAAGCAGGGGAAGAGCCTCAGAGCTGATGGCTGTAACAGCAGTTGGAACTGCACGATGGTCTGATGGTGCTGGAACTGTGCAGAGGGTACCGATGAAGGCAGGGAGAAGAGGGGGTGGGTAGCAATGCAGGAGGAGAAAAGCAAGTCTGGAGAAGGCACTATGATGAGGACCCTTTGGAGCTCTTCAGAGGGTGGGTTCAGGGGACAGGAAGGAAGTCATAAGAAGCAGCTCCAGACAGAAGAGAGTAAGACTCGGCCCATAAGGTTTACCTTGAAATTCTGGACCTGCCCCTAAGTAGCCAAATAATCTTGGACAAATATCCTGAGTCGATCTTCTACCTCTCAGCTTCCTAATATGCAACAGACAAAGGGGGCAAGGCAAGGGATCTTGTGAAGTCTGTGATCTCTCTGGGTGATTTAAGACATGGTAGGTAAATGCACCCGCATGCATGTGATGCCAGTCAGATGTCTCATGGTCTCTGGGTCTGAGTGTGGTCGGGTCAGACCCATCCCAGTAGGCCTCATGCCCCATGAATTCTCTGAACCAATAAGCACAGCAGGTTATTCTTCTGCCTATGCTTGGGGAGTTTATAAGTGAGGCAGGTATTCCATACCTGAATCAGTGACCCCAGAATTGTATAATTATAATAATAACAACTTTTCTGGAGGAAAAGAATACAGTCTGCTAAAGGACGTGTATGGCTTGGCCAGCCTAAAGTGATCTGAGAGGCTCAGGAGGTTCCCTACAATGACGTATAAACGGAAACCAGAAGGTTTTGCCCATTAGTGTGTAGAGAAATGGAAGTAGAAAGGCAGCGGTGTTAGATTTTGCCGAGCAAATCGTGCTGCAAAGAACTTTGACTTTTTTGTTGTTGTTGTTGTTGTTCAAGATGCTACGGAAGACTAGGCAAGAAGAGAAAAAGTAAGAACTTTATTTTGTAAGGAGAGGACGGTTAGGACAGTTGGAAGTGATCACTCTGGAAAAGAATTGATGCTCGGAGTAGGTAAAGGGACAGACATGATAACCTCACAGTGCCTGCACTGCAGGCCATGATGCCCAGAATTGGGGGGGGGGGAGTGAGTGAGCGAGTGAGAGAGAGAGAGAGGGAGAGAGAGAGCGCACATGCTGTCGAGGCAGACTGGGGTAGAGGGTGAAAGGAGGGCAACTCGGGACCTTGGTGGTGGGAAATGTACACCGGTAAAGGGATGGGAGTTGGAACATTGTGTGACCGAATCACTGAATCCTAATCATGGGGAACTTTGAAACTGTTTATCTCATGGTAATTTAATAAAGGTATTTTAAAAAAAGAAATGAGAAAAACAAAATATACTCAAAGCAACACAGGTGTATGAAAACATCTGTTGGACTGGACAAAACACTTTGCTTACATAACGATAAGCATGTAGTTTCGATTTGCAGACAGCATACTGGCTTGAAAGGAAATTTCTAACTGCTTTCTTGCAGTGCACAGTTGGTGGAGCCGCCTCATAAGATATTGTAAAGTGTTGTGTCATGGAAATAGAACACACGAACCTGGTTTGCTTTCTGTGACCACACTTGGCAGTGGTGGGGCTCCTCCTGCTTTTACGGTTTGGAGTCGCCCCTACAGTGCCTGCCGGTCCCTGGGTGCAGACGTGGCCTCCTGCACACACTTGGGCTTCTGCACATTCTCTCCAGCCCACACGGTTCAGATTTCATCAAACTTTTACTGAGTATATGTTATTGGATAACTTAATTACTTGGCGCCTCGATCCTTGAGGCATGCACAGCACACACTCGGTGTAGGGAATTCCTCATTCACCTTTCTACTTCTTATCACTTGGAACTATACATATTTAAAAGTTTGGGAGAAAAGTTCTGTGCTTGGTGAAAGTGTTGGTTTTGGTTTTAACCTTATATAAATGCATTTTTTAAAGAAAAAAACAGAATTTCAAAATAGAACCAAGTATATATTTTAAAGGTCATATGGATAATAAATGTACTTTCCATTAATATTTCCTTTACCTTGTTTATCTTACTTCTGGAAACTTAGGTTTGACAGTTCTCTGGAAGACCTCCCTAAGAGCGGACCTCACCCACCCACAGCCTCTCAGGTCTTAAGGGTTGGTGGCCAAGCAGCCACACTTTTTAAAGCAACCCCATGCTCTAGGTAGAGTCTTTTCTTCTTGGTGTGCCTAAATTTTAATGCTGGTGGTGAAATTAAATACTAAACCTACAGAGCTAACATCACTGATGCACATGCACGCTTGGCGCTCAGCCTTGGAACACTGCTTTCTGTGGCTTCGATTCCTATTTTTTTGTTTAGATTCACATTTCTAACGTAGTCAGGAATCTGGACCTTTTAGTTATTCACTGTGATCTGGAAAATCAACAGTCTTGAATTATTTTTAAGTGTACTTTTACTGAATCAGAGCATTCACTTCTAAGAAAGGAGGTATAGAACTTGTATGTCCCAGGTGCCCAGTTTTATTCTAAAGGTGTTCTGGTTAAATAGTTCTTTATAAGATTTTACTAGACTTTGCCGATACTAAATCCTTTTATGTTACTACTTATGACACATGGTGAAAGAAATTCACTATTTTTTCCTTCTTAAAGGAAAGAAGAATAATTTTGTTGTTAATTTCTTTTTGGTTTTTGAAAGCTCACTTCTTACAAAGTTTCTAGTTCTCCTTTGCCATGGTTGTTCTCTCTTGGCATCTGAGGGTCTAGCTCCAGGGTGTTCAGCTCCCTTACGGAAATGGGCTCAGTGGTCTCTTGCTTTATACATTAAATCCCTAGATTTCTTTCACAGCTATACCTCAGAGATACTATGGAGTATCCCCAAAGCTAAATCAAATGTTAACATATTTAAGAATACTAAACTTACAAGTTTACAATATTAAATATTACAATGAAGGGAGTTTTGGGTTTCCTAATCTGTATAAAAATTGCATTAATCCATTGTATGACTGAAGCTCAATCCTTAACAACTTCGTAACTATGTCACAGTGATTTTATTAAAAACTTAATTATCATACAACACAGAGATGAATTAAGTGTGCCATAATTGTATGTGGCACCCTCAATAGATGATGTAACTTTATATAATTTAATTTGAAAGTACTTCATTTCAGGACCTGGGCTGTAACTCAGCGGTACAGTGCTGGCTCAGTTTGTCTGAGGCCCTGGGTTTCATCCAAGGCGCACACAATGTACACACATACACACACGCGCGCGCGCGCACACACACACACACACACACACACACACACACACAGACTTCAGTGCAGAGACATGCTCGCCGTCCTTGAGGCCTGAAGCCAGATGGAAGCTGATCGCTGGTGTAGCCTTGATGGCTGCTCACTGCTCGGGTCTCTGCTGACCGTTGGGACGACTGGGGCAGCCTCTTGGAGTAGAACAGCACTGGGCCAGAGAGACTGGACCGGGGGAGGGGGCTTGCTTCACACACAGCCCACTTTGGTTCAATCCCTGACACCACCTGTGGTCCCCTGAGCACCACCAGCTGTTATCTCTAAGCATGGCACCAGGAGTAAGCCCTGAGCACCTCTGGGAATACACAGTGAATATTACATATATATATATATATATACATATATATATATATATACACATATATATATATATATATATAGAGAGAGAGAGAGAGAGAGAGAGATGTCCTCCCCAGTGTTGTAAGAGAGTCCAGTGTTTATACTTGCAAGCCTGTGCTTTTTATTTACACCACATGCCCAGCCGCAGATTGTTTTTTCAGACTCCAGATATAATTGTTTTGTTTGTAAAAGAAATATACCTAGAACTTGGCATTTTAAAAGTGTCCATGAAAGCAGCTAGCATGGGGCTGGAGCAATAGCACAGCGGGTAGGGTGTTTGCCTTGCACGTGGCCAACCCGGCGGACTCGACTTTGGTTTCTCTGCCCCTCTTGGAGGGCCCGGCAAGCTACCGAGAGTATCTCGCCCACACGGCAGAGCCTGGCAAGCTCCCCATGACATATTCGATGTACCAACCACAGTAACAAAAAGTCTCACAATGGAGATGTTACTGGTGCCAACTCGAGCAAATCAGTGAACAATGGGAGGACAGTGCTGCAGTGCTACCCAGTTGTATTCAGGACGTATTCCTGGTTCTGCACTCAGGAATTACTCCTGGCAGGATCGGGATGTAATGGGGTGCTGGGCAATTGGCCCAGGTCAGCCGCATCCAAGGCAAGTGCCCTGTCTGCACAGAAGCACTTAAAAAAAAAATCAGACCAGCTCCTTCAGAGTCTTGTGTCGCTTTGTCAAGTAAGTGTTTGCGATAATTTATGTCCCTTTTTGGTCAGCCCATGAAATTAAAATATAATATTCAGTGAATGCATTTTCCATCTTACACATTTGTAGTTTGTAACACCCTAAACAAAGAAATATGACCATCAAAGATGATTGGTTCACAGATGGCCATAAAAATAACAAAATTCAAAATATAATGACAAGTAGCAAAATGTGAAAGCAAGTGCAGAGTAAGTGATGTCCATGGACTTGGTAAAGCAGGCTTACCACAGACTATCAATTCACAAAGACTGATGTATCTGCAAAGTTGCAAGAAAACGAACCACAGTAAACTGACATGTACCTAGAATATTCCGTCAAGTATAAATTACATTACGTAGTTGCTTGTGTGATATTGCCTACGTAATGATGACAGGGAAGAAAGTCTGTGGGTGGCCAGTACAGATGCAAGCAGCGTCGCCTGCTGTGTGGCACGCCTTCCCACCCCCCTGTCCACTGGTCTTAAGGAGAGAGAGGCCCAGATGTGGAGGCCAGCTGCCCCCCAGGCGAAGACAGCTGTTGAATCACTTATTAACTTTCCTCTTCCTCTTATCAAGTACTTATATTCCCCTGCTTTCTGACTAATTACACATTTTTAAAATATCTTTACTTTCTAGTTATCCTTGCAAGTTGTTCAGATTATCCATGAAATTAAGTTATAGATTTTAAAAAAAAACATAATAGAAATAAACCTATGTAATATTTTCAAAAGTGTCTTCTTTTTCATTTGCCTTCTAAATTTGCAGCTGTAGCCCATGGAGCTAGAATCAGTAGTTTCTCAGAGTTTTTCTGGTGGAGACTTGGTCAGCCCTCAGAGAGTCAGACGTCTGAGCTCTCGTCATCACAGTTTGAGCTCCAGCACTCTGTGTTGGAAATGGCGGCTGTCTCAAGCTTTGAAGAAAGTCATCAGAATATCACTAATAGCAAGCATCTCTCCATGGAGAGAAGGCCAGGGTTTGCATTCTGTATTTCAAATGTTATTTTCACTGAAAGTCTCAATTCCAATCTGATGACCTATTTGGAAATTATTACAACCCTAGTGACATTCATTCTTGCCTAGGTGTCTCACCTTTCCAGAAGATCCAGAGAACATAGTTATCATTATGTTCTCTCAGAAGAGTTCTGGGGTCAAATTCTATGTCAGCTTTTTGACTCCTCATGGAGCTAACTGCAAATCAACAGAGAAGGTGATTGAGTCATAGGCACTGTGTTCTCAACATTTAAAATAGTTGTTTCTCATTTGCATGTGTGGCTGCTTCTTAATAGGCAGCCAGTTGAATCCACTTCTCCTGAAATTATGTTTCATTCAAATGCCAGACTTCAGTGTCTGTTCTCTCACAGGTAAAATTGTTTATGTGGCTATTGCTTGGGAAAATGGGCATAACTGTCCTTTTTATTCTGCTCAGAGAAATTCAGATTTCATGTTTCTCTTCTTTTCTCCTTAGCTGTTGACGAAACAGTCTCCAGTGGTATCTTACCTGATATTGCTTTAATTCTGAATAGAATCAGAGTCTACCTAAACACATGAAGAATGTTTACATTCCAGAAGTTAGCATTATGATGGACTGTCTATGAGATTTCAGTTAAATAATCGTGTGTCCAGCCCTGGCTCGGTCCTGTGCACCTCATTGGGTCCCTTGAGCCCTGCCAGGAGGATTCAGATGCTGAGAGAAATTTCTGCAGCAGTAAATAAGTGACCCGAATTCTTAGTTTGCTTCAGACAATTAGCACTTTCCCCATGTTGCTCGCTGATGTTTATTCCACTGCCTTTTCTTACTCTCCTCTGTGCTTTGCCCCATTTTTCTGCTCCTGCCCATCACCCGAGCAGCTCTCTGGAAGGTCTCCGAGACTGCCCTGCCTCCTCCCCTCCTGCTGGCTACAGCCCTGCTGCTCGGGGCAGTGCTGCGGCCACCATCTCTGCTGCCCTCACTGTCAAGACCAGGTAGACCACCGGTGCAGGGTGTGGGATGGGCCCCGACTCTGGGTCTGCCTCACAAGCCACTTGAAAGAAAACACAGCCACTTGCAATAATGACCTCTGTCCTATGAAGACTTCGTCATATTTTGAATATATTCTTTTTTTTAGTATTTTTGGTGAGGGCCACACCTGGTGATGCTCAGGGCTTACTCCTGGCTCAGCACTCAGGAATCTCTCCTGGCGGTGCTCAGGGGACAGTATGGGATGTTGGGGATCGAACCCGGGTCAGCCATATGTAAGGCTAGTGTCCTTCCCTCTGGACTCTCTCTCCAACCCCCTGAAGTTTTTCATCATAACTTTATCACTTTTTCTTGTTTCTGTTTATCTGTGATTTTTCTCAGTGTGGGGGCTGTTCTAGATTTTTTGCTCATTGACATACTTTTCCATACTAAATGTGTAACACAGAATCAAGGGGAGAGAGATAGTGTGGGATTAAGGGATTAAGGTGCTGGTTTGCACTTAGCCAGCCCCAGATTCCGTCCCTAGCACCACTTAGCGTCCCCTGAGCCACGCCAGAAATGGTCCCTGAGCACAGAGCCAGGGTAAGGAGTAAGCCCTGAACACAGCCAGGTGTAACCGCAAAACTCCCCCCAAATAAAGCAGAATCAAGTATAAACAGTATTTTTAAGTTCATGTTGCTTGGTTTTCGGTTTGTTTGGGTTTTCCCCCATGACTTGCGGACATTTGGGAATGATCTGGACTTGATGTTCTCTGCAGCATCCTTTCCCTCACCTCCCCAAGTCAAGGTTTTTTAAAATTTTGTTTTGTTTTTTATTTGCGTGTGTTTACATGATAGTCGTCTTTATGACTTTGAACACTTTTGGATACAAAATGTTGCCCTGCTCAGTTTGGGGAGAATTGACGTACTAATGCGTAAATAATGCTTTTGGGTCTTAGTCCTTTGTTCCTTCTCTTGCTTCTGATTTGTTCTCTGGTTTTGTTTCTTTCTCCCTCTCCCTCTCTCCCTTTTCCTCTCTCACCCCCTCCCTCTCTCTCTCTCCCTCTCTCCTTCCCTCCCTCACTCCTTCTGTTTCAAACCATAGACTGTAAAACACTTTCTACTGTTGGTAGTCTGATTCTCCAACTTCACACTCTTTCTGCGTGCTCACCAGGCTCTCCAGTCATGAAAACTCTCACTCCCTCCTGGATGCACTTTGCATCAGTCCCGTTCCTGAGCCTTTAGCCTTTTCCCATCTCCAGCTCTCCAGGAAGTCAACTGAGTCTCTCCATGTTAAGGAAATCAGGTACTGTGGGCGGCCCTCAGAAGGGGACTGCAGTTAGAAACGGTTTCTGTAACACTTAACCCTGTGCTAACAGGCCAGATGAAAAATCATAATGCTGATTTGTGCCCAGTTGATTCATAAATGCTGATGTACAAGTGAGTGATTTTGTATGACCATTAACTCCTTCTAACCCTTTGTTATATCTTTTTGTTGTCACACTTGATGTTTTGATTTCACACTTGATTAAACTGAGAATGATTGTGCAAGTGTTTTAGTTGCAATGGAACCTTGTTTTCTTGCATGGTATTGTCCAGTGTCAGGCCCTTTCAGTAAAATGTTAAAGCCCAGAAACAGTGGTTTTGATTGCCTATTGCTACTTTGTAGTTCTGAAAATGGGGTTTTTTTACTTGGGTAAACATTTTTTTTAAACCATAACTTAGAAATACTGCAAAGCATAAATTATTTTTTATTTTATACTTCATTGTTTCACCCAGAATATTAGGCCAATGTAAAATTAACACTATATTTAAGTGTCTAATTCCAATGAAGTAGCTGTATAAAGTCATTTCTAACAGAACATAGACTTAATGGCACAATATACATCCGTGACTCTAACAAGTACCATAACTAGGGTAGGAAAAGTCTCTACTGTCGTGAGGTTTTCAGTGTTAAAATTCTAATTCTGGGAAATCTTTAAGGGAGATATTTAAACAAAGGGGAAAGTAGAGTCCATTTTACTCTAAGGAAAATGTTTGCCTAAAGTTAGAGTTGTGGGTGTTAAATCTGCAGGAATTTTGGGCTGGAGTGATAGTACAGCGGGTAGGGCATTTGCCTTGTATGTGGCTGACCCGGATTCGATTCCTCCACCCCTCTCGAGAGAGCCCCGCAAGCTCCCTGTAGCGTATTCGATATGCCAAGAACAGTAACAACAAGTCTCACAGTGGAGACGTTACTGGTGCCTGCTTGAGCAAATCGATAAACAACGGGAGAATAATGCTCCCTCTTACTAAATTCTTTGATGCTCTGCAGTCAATGAAAACAAAATGGGGTCATAGAAAGACTCCTTTGGTGCCCCAAGTCACACTTGAGGGCTCCATCAGCTCAGGAAAGTCCTGGCTGTGTGTGACGGTCACGCCTCACCCCTTTGGGGTCTAGCTTGCAGGGGACAAGACGCTGATGCAGCCGTGGGCTTACGCCCTAGTTGGCTCCTTATGAAATTAGTGTATAAATTACGTAAATTAGTCAGTAAGATGCTCAAGCTCGCAGAAGGTTGTTTTGGACGCCTGAGCTGTTCCTGGTGGTGGCCTCTTCTTGCTGACCCTTCACCGCACCCCATGCCTGGCCCACCGCCTTCTCGCAGGGTGGCTCTCACAACCCAGCTGTCTCCTGGACAGTCACAGATACTGTTTGTCACGGAGATTTCGAGGTCTCCTGTGGCCTGCAGCCAGAACTTCTTCATCTCTTTGGACTTCCTCTGTCCCCAGGCCAGCTAGACATGGGCGGACACGGCCCGCTTCCAGCCATCTGTGCAGACACAGCCACTAAAGATGCAGTGGCCTGGCGTGAAGTGTCCACCATGATGGGACTGGCTCCCCTACAGTGGAGACGCGTAAAGTGACCAGTGGCCTTTGCGGGGTCCCCTAGAGCCTTCCCCTTCACCTGCATAGCCACTGTCCTCTCTTTCCCAGTGTCCCAGGGAACAGGGAGGGTCCTTGTCAGGCTTTGCTTACCTGCAGCTGGCCCTCAGCATTTTTAGGGCGGGGTGGGTGAGACCCTGAAGAGAGCCCAGCAGGTCAGGTGCTTGCCCTGCCCACAATCGACCCAGGTTTAATCCCCAACACCCCAAAGGGTCCCTCGAGCACTGTCAGGAGTAATCCTTGAGCCAGGATTGAACCCTGCACCCTGCAGGTATGCTTCCCAGACAAAAACAGAACAGAACAGAGAGCAGGGCCAGTGGCCTGTCATTTGGGCAAGTCCCCAAACACCTAAGCAGGCCACACACTTCCTGCTGACCCCAGGGGCCAGCCCCTTGGGACCTAGATGTGGGGAGCATCACAGTCACTGCCTGTGGTCAGTATTCGGGGTGGGCAGTGAAGGGCTGGCTGGGCCATTGCTATATTTTAAATTCTGAGCAATTATTTCCTACTGGCTCGTCCAACACCAGGAAAGGGGCATGTTCCCCTCCCTAACAGCCTCCACAAGGCGGGTGAGGGAGGAGGGGATCTTCGTAAACCAAATCATCTGAGGCTTCCTGGAAGGAGTAACTGCATGAGAGAGAGAACTGGCTTAGAAGGAGCCTGAAGGAGGCCAGTTACTTCCCTGTGCCCGGCTGGCCAGTTACTTCGCCAGCCGGGCACAGCTACCACCATCAGCTGATCACCCAGGGAAGGAAAGGAGGAAGATCCAATCGGAAGGGCCCAGAGGAGGGGCGGAAATGAGGCACAACTAAGGGTGGGCAGTGGTGGCCCGAGGCCCTACCAGGCTGCTCTCCACCCTCAGAGAGTCAGGGCCAGGGGCAAGATGGGTGGGTGTGAGCTTTGCTGCAGAAGGTCCTGGTGTTTGGTTCTGATGTAGGTGGGCCCCAGGGGTGGATCATATAAAGCAGCGAGGAGAGAGCCGGTCACTTTCTCCCGATCCATCTCTGCCCCCTGGGGCCCAGGGTTACCGGGTTCTTGTCTCACCTCACAGAAAGGAATTTCAGGAGTAGAGGAGCAGTGAAGTAAAACAGATTTTATTTGGAGGTTTTGAAGGCGAAGAGGGAGAGAAAGTGAGAGAGCGTGGAGAGTAACGCACTCAAGAGAGAACCCGGGCTTCTCCAAGGCCAGAGAGAGCCCCTACACACAGCCCCGCATTAGACAGGAGAACATGAAAGTCCACATCTCAAGAGATGCGGGCGATACGTGTGCTCAGGCACTGCATGTGCTCAGCCACGTGGGCACAAGCAGCACATGAGCTTGGGCAGCACCTGCTCCCTTCCTTTGTTCAAGGTGGCTTTATAGAGTTTCTCCTACCTGCCCCCACGTGGGGCTTCTACCTAGGACAAAGTCCGTTGCTAAGGCGGGGTTGGGAATGGTGATGGTTTCTTTTTTGAAATTTCTTTCCTGGCCTTTTGTTTCTGCAGGAGCTTCTCTGGGTGTGTTGCTGAGGATGGGTGAGGGTCTTATCAAGACTTAGTTTCTGTTTTTTTCTGTTTTCTGCAAGGTAGGCTTTGCCATTGCCTTGAGAGGGGCCTTACCTATCCTGCCTACATCAATTCCACAGGAGTGGCCCCGAGCACTGAGCAGGCAGAGAGGCTCAGAACACAAGTCAGGACCTGAAAGTCAGGGCCTCCGGACAGCCCAGATATCTAGTGTAGCAGGGAAGAGTCTGCTCTGCATGGAGCCCACTAGGGAGCCAGCCGGCAGTGAGTCCTGAGCACAGAGCCAGGAGTCAGTCCCGAGCACAGAGCCAGGAATGACCCTGAGCACAGAACTGGGAGTGATCCCCAAGCACAGAGCCAGGAGTCAACCCTGAGCACAGAGCTAGGAATCAGCCCTGAGCACCACTGGGTATAGCCCTAACAAACATAAAACAAAACCATTTCCCTGTTGCCATCATAGTGCTTCTTTAGGAAAGTTCAAGAGTTTTAAGAGTCGTCAATTTGCCACCTTGTGCTGCCGCGGTTCATCTTGGGGTGATAAGGTTCGTCTTGACACGTCTGTGAATACACTTTTGCTGCTTCCACAGCTGTGATTCTGTAAACACAGTTTTATGTTCTTTTTGTACTTAAGTTTTTTGTGTTACCTGTCTTAAGCAGAACTACATGGCTTTACCTCTTGCATGGGGGGGGGGGATTTTTTTTAAACCAAGGTTTTTAAATGTCTATAAATTATTCATCCATCAAAGTCCAGCTCTGACAATAAAATCCTTTCCTTTTTTGGAAGAAACCGATAACGCTGTGGCCAGACTGCCTTCCCAGCAGTGTCCTGTGAAATTCATTATGGTGCAGCTCTCCTTAAAAGCCACGGGAGAAAAATGGGGATTTTATCATAATCAGGCCTGGATATTAATTTTTCCTGGATCCAGAATTTAGCATCTATTTCCTCCTCTGATGGAAAAAAAAATCTTAATAGATAAGAAGCGTAAAGAAATGTAAATGGGATTCATTGTGTGAAAGACAATTACCTTTTATTTTCCTAATGTATTCAAATTTTGCTGGGAGAGGAAACTAATTTTAGTTAAACTCTTAAAGAAAAGGGCCCAGCGTAGCTGCTTAAATGAACACAAATCCTACAACACACATCGCCCCTGTTGAATCGGGGATCATCCAGATTTATTTGTATGTGGAAGACCAAAAGATGCTCTCTGTCAATATTTGAGTACTCTTTTCATTTTTATATGGTTTTACCCTTTTGTTCTGCTTATGGTTTCTTCTGAATTAGGAGAAAATATTCAACAGAAACTCAGGGCCATTTCCTGCTGATTATTGATTAAGCCTAAACAGGGATCTATGTCTCACATAGGGCAGGGGATTATCTGAGACAGAAGGTGCTAGAAAGGGGATGGAGCAATAGTACAGCGGGTAGGGCATTTGCCTTGCACACGACTGGATCCGGGTTTGTTTCCCAGGTTCCCGTATGGTTCCCTGAGCACCGCCAGAAGTAAGTCCTGAGTGCAAAGCCAGGAGTAACCCCTGTGCATTGCTGGGTGTGACCCAAAAAAGGGGAGGGGGAAGAAGGTGCTAGAAAAACACCAGATTGCGGGTTTCTAACAGCTGAAGTCAACAGATGTGACCAGGACCTCCCTCTTGGCGGGGTCAAAGCCTGGGGTCTTTGCGTGATACATAGCCTGCCAGAGCCCTGCCAGGTTTAACTTGGCGCCACATGATCTGCAGCCCCCCACGTGCAGCCCCCCCATGTGTATGAAGAGAGATTGAGAGTCTGGGGCCTGCGCAGATGAGGAGAACTTGGTTCCTTTATTAAGACTCTCAGACCAACGTGGGCAGACAGTGGCCTGGGCTAGGCCACCACAGGCTTGGAATGTCCCTGCTTGTCCACTGAAGTGCAGGATCCCTTGCCCATGAAGAGCAGGCCCCCCAGAGGAGAGAAAGGAGGGAAAGGCCCTGTATTACGCCAGCGGCTGAGGGGAGTAAAGCCTCTGCAAACTTCACCCTTACTCGCTCACTGCGCAGGTTTCTGCAGATGGCCGAGGGGGAAATCGGAAGACGCGACCACAGGTTTGTTCGTTTCTCCCCATTACTGCTGGACACTAGCCAGGATGCAGTGGGAGTGGCAGAGAGAATGAGCAGTCCGCCCCAGGGAATCTTAGGCACTAGAGTCCCAGGACATATAGACATGATGGCAATTGTTTCCCAGCAAGGGAAATTGTTCATAGAGTCTGAAGAAATCGAACAGCCCAGCTGCATGTAAGGTCCCGTGGGACC
Source organism: Sorex palustris (assembly GCA_028565675.1). Taxonomy (NCBI): domain Eukaryota; kingdom Metazoa; phylum Chordata; class Mammalia; order Eulipotyphla; family Soricidae; genus Sorex; species Sorex palustris. The sequence goes on along the minus strand of JAOXYA010481227.1, from coordinate 1,771 downwards.
CCAGGGAAATTCCAGAGCTAAACTCTGCTAATTAGTAACTCTTCCTTACCTGCCCCTTCCCTAATAAATCCTTAGATGTAAATCCTTCCCCCTCCCTAGTAGAGGCCTGAGATGTAAATTCTGTCTCCATTGTTGATTCTTCTTAATTGGGATGTAAATCTTGCCTCCACTGTTGACTCCTCCTTATCTACCCCTCAGCTAGTAACTCTCCCCTCACCCCCTTCCACCGGAATGCAGGTGTCCTGAGCTGTAAATCAGGGGAGCCGAGTGGACATGGAAGATAACCAGATGTTTGAGTTATAAGATACCCACTAGCCACAGTGCCTATGTGCGTAAATGCTGATCTTTGAATCTATAGGCTAAGGAGTGATGTACTTTTAAATGGATTGGTTAAGAAAGTGTATGTTGTTACAAATCTATTGTATCTGAAATGCGCAGGTTTTGCTGTAACAGCCAGCGAAGGCCTATATAAGATCTCCTTTGAAGAAGTTTGGGGTCTTGCCTAACCTATCGGACCTGCGTGTCTGTAGGCGGTTCATCTCTGGCTAGCTAGTCTTACAATAAACCTTGTTTGCTGTTTGCAGTCTCTGGAGTCTCTTTGTCGTTAAAGGGAGATCACGATCCGCATCCTAACACTGTGCAGGCCTGCTGGCTCACCCACCGGCCCTGCCCACCGATCCCAGCTAAACTTCTGTGGCGGTGCATGCCAAGCAGCTCAGATTCATGGAAATATGTGTCCCTGCAGCTAAAGACTCTGGGGGGGGCCCTCAGGAGCAGGGAAGCAGGGTCCCCACACCCATAGCCACACCAAGGGCTTGACTCCGCCACTTCATGAATATTCTCTGCAGAGATGACAACCTACAAATAATTTCAGATATTCCAGAGCCCAGCTATCTCTGGAGTCTTCTCCAAGTCAGGGCAGACAGTCGCACCCCATCCAGTTCCTTCCAGAAGCCCCGGAAGCCTCCTTGTCAGTTCGTTGGCCCAGACCACAGACCCTGGAGTCTCTGGACACTCTTAACTCCCCAGTACTGAAATCCCAATAGCAGCTCCGAATCTGATGGAAAGTAGCACAGAAGCCAACTAAACAAACAAAAAACAAAAACACATAAGGCTCAATAAGCAACAAACAGTGTAATCGATTCTTAGACAAAGACTTAGCAAGCCCATGATCAGATATAACAATTTTCACATAAAATGTTGATTTTTATACTTACTGATAATATTGGAGGTTTGTTGTCTAACCAATTTCAACTCTAGAATTGATTCAACATTAATGGCTTTTGTCTACATTAAATGGGAAAAAAACTGTAAAAAGAGAACATACAGAAAAATGGAAAGTATTTCTCCATTGTGAATCTGAGAAAGGGGTGAGATTGAGATTGTGAGATCGTCCTCCCATTGATCATCGATTCGCTAGAGCAGGCCCAGTAACGTCTCCATTTCTTGAGACTTGTTGTTACTGTGTTTGGCATATTGAATACGTCACGTATAGCTTGTCAGGCTTTGCCGTGCAGGCGAGATACTCTTGGTAGCTTGCCAGGCTCTCCGAGAGGAGTGGAGGAATCGAACCCAGCTCGGCTGGGCTGGCTGTGCGCAAGGCAATCAAGGAAATCAAATCATAACTCTTGGAAGTGGTGAGATAAGGGTTAAGCTTACCATGGTGGTCACTGAGAGTCCATCCAAAAATATAATAAAGGTAAAGGCCCTCCCGTTGATCGTCGATTTGCTCGAGCGGGCCCAGTAACATCTCCATTGGAGACTTTGTTGT
>JAOXYA010481196.1:0-16313 GCA_028565675.1 Sorex palustris | reverse complement strand
CCCTAGGACTTAAGCATGGACAACCTGCTAGTCAGAACCCCGCTCTCGCTGCTATTTATGTCTCCGTTAAGAGCCAAATTTTCTTGTGGTAAAACTCCGGAAATGAGTTTCAGGAAGCACTACTAATCCATATTTATTTGTATGCTGCAAAAATATGCTCTCTGGCTTCTATTTAAGAATTCTGCGAATTAGAATAATAGTTTGCCTCAGTCAGTCAAATACCTTATGGAAGAAATAGTGCTCAGATGCCTGCATACGATTGCTGTGTGCAAGGCAAGTGTCCTAGCCACTGTACTCTCCAGACCCTCTAATTTAGAGATTGTTACGCCGGCATATTGAACCTGTTCTTTACTGTTCTCCACCTGTATCCTGTTTCACATGAGTGTACTACTCCTCAGTTGACAATCCACTGCTTATAGATTAAGTGTGGAATTTGTGAGTCAAAGGCTCTGGGCATTTGCAGGTTTTCAGAGCCAGCAGTAAGTAGACCCTCAAGCTGACTCCGGCTTAGTCCTCACCCTGGCATCTAATCTACAGCCCTTTCCAGACCATTGCCAGTCTTAGTTGTGTTACGGACTGCTTTTCCCTAAACGTGATGAAAAACCCTCACCTGGCTCTTCCTGGCCAATGACACCTCTATGCCAGCCAGTGCCCAGAACTCGGCTAGACCGACAGGCTAGACTGGACTGGCGCAAAAATTTTGGAACGTGCAAGGACCAAAAGTCAATTGAGAATCAAAAGCATAATTCATGAAGTAGCTGGCAGCGCTACACCTGTGTTAAGTTTGGGTAAAAAAGTGATAGCAAATGGAAAAAGTAGAAACAGCCCTGGTGTAGACTAGCCTGGTCTAGGAACAGATCAGGATAAAGTAGCTAGAGGAAGGCAGAGAGGGTTGGGATATGGGGGTGGGGAGCTTGATCCCTAATGCCCAACCAGGTGCCCCCCTCCACACACACACACCTCTACTTCCGTTTGTACAAATCCCAGGTAACTTACGCCTCCACTCATACTGCCCCTTGATGTCTCCGACCTCAGCTAGGTATGTTTCTGCTGCATCTGCAATATTGACAATACCTGTTAAGTATTTTTCTTCCTGTCCAGAAATCTACCTAGGCCCAGAAGGGAAGAGGTTCCTCAACTTCCGCCTTGGATCCAAAGTTTTGTCAGTAGTGCCCTACTGACACGTAGATTGACTTTGAGGGGGCACCACTGTCAATTCTAGTGTGTAATATTGTGGCTATCTCTCAACTAAAAACCCTCCTAAGGGCAGGGAAGAGCATTCAAACAGTTGAACACATGCTTTGCGTGAAGGCACCTCGTTTCATCCCCAAGCGCCACCAAAAGCGATCTCTGAACCAGAAATGGTCCCAGAGCACTGCTGAGTGTGACCCCAAAACAAAGGCCATCTGGAGGGGCTGGAGCAAAGTACAGTAGGTAGGACGTTTGCCTTGTGTGTAACTGACCTGGATTAAATTTCTGCCATTATATATGGTATCCCGAGCACCTCCAGGAGTAATTCCTGAGTGCAGGGCCAGATGTGAACCCCTTCCCCCCCAAAAAATAGACTACCCTGAACTGTCTGAGATCCCAGGCAGTCAGGTGGGGACAAGTGATCCTAAAAGAAGTTAACAAAGGACATTAGCCTTAGGTTACCTGAGGAGGGTATGCATGGGCTGCTGACTGGACGTGCTCTAAGGCAGGAGTCCAGGGACAGTCCTTTTTCTAGGTCACCAGCTCTCACACCACCTCACTGTGGACCTGTGTGTCAGATCTTGGCAACCTCTGCCTTTGGCTGTATGCTAGGTGTAGGGGGGCTTTCACCTAGGTACAATGCAACCAGGGGTTCCGTTTCCTTCTTAGCTGTCATCTCCACTTAAAATTACGGCTGAGGGATGAATGCTGCCACTCGAAGGGGAAATCAAGTGCTAACACTGCCTGAAGTTCTGAACCCTTTAGGCCTCTACATTGCCTTGTCCGCATGCTCCACCCCCAAACTGAGCAGCCTGGGGCAGGCAGCACTTCTACTTTGCCTTTATTTTCATGTTTTGTTCCATGAGAATTTTGCCCATTCTGCGGCACTTGGGGTACTGTGACACTTCACCTCATGTCAAACAGCTACGCTTGCGCTGGGTCATGTGTCTCCTAGGTCATTGGCCTTTGAGGATCCCCACGCTGTTCTGTACCTTTGATCTTTGGCACCTCTAGCACAGCAGCCCTGTTCTGCATCCTGAGCGCCCTCTACAGCCCATGCCTGGCTCTGCATTTCATGGTGTCCTGGTTAGGGGGCACTGCAGTGTTCCGAGGAGCCTGGGCTCAAACTCCACGTTTTTTTTTTCCTTTTTTTCTTTTTTCTTTTTTTTTCTTTTTGAGTCACATCCGGCCGATGCTCAGGAGTCACTCCTGGCTCTGCACTCAGGAATTACCCCTGCGGTGCTCAGGGAGCCATATGGGATGCTGGGAATCGAACCTGGGTCGGCTGCGTGCAAGGCAAAAGCCCTACCCGCTGTGCTATTGCTCCAGCCCCTCAAATTCTTCTTTAGCACACAACATAATGAGAAACAACCAGTGTTGGCATATATGTGTGAAGAAGGATCCTCACCCACTCTTGGCAGCAATGTCAACTGGTTCATCCCCCAAGGAAAACTATTTTGACACATCTCCCCCAAATGAGGAATTTAGTTTCCATACCACCCAGCAGTTCCACTTCTTGACATCTACCCCAAGGACCCAAAAACACACTTTGGAAATTTGTGCTCCTATGTTCATTGCAGCAGCATTCTCCGTAGCCAAAATCTAGAAACAACCCATGTCTAAGAACAGATTAATAGATAATCTGCAGTACATTTAGTGATAAAAAGATGAAATGCAATTTGCCACCTCCTGGATGGAATTAGAAGGTATCGTGCTGAGTTACGGCAAGAAAAAGACATACAGAATGATCTCTCTCATTCGTGGGATATAAAGAGATGGTAAGAAAATAACAAATGGCCAAAGACAACAGAACCCAAGAATTGGCCTAATGGAATTGAATTTGCCATGGAGGGATGGGTAGAAAGGGACCAGGCTCATTGGTGAAGGAAAGCAGATATTCCTGATGGAGGGTGAGGTGTTGGGACATTGTATGCATGAAGCCCTATCATCAATAGTATTGAACACTATGGTACCTCAGAGGAAACAAATACCCCTCCCCCAAAAAAACTAGAGAAACTGGCCGCCTTCTCTCAGTCTGCCAGACCTCTGCCCTGACACCCCCACCCTTCCACACCACACAGCAAAGCCAGCCTGCCAGAATTCGAGTTTATGCTCTGCCATTCTAGCAGCTGTGTGGTCTGTGAAGTGACTTCACCTCTCTGAACCGGAACTGCCCTGTCTGTAAAATGGACATCACACAGCACCTTCACGGGAGGCCTTGGAGACGAAGAAAGGAATAAGAGCTTGTGAGGCCACCTTCACGCTTGTTTGAGGGGGTGCCAGGTCTTCCTGACTAGGAGGTAGGCCCCTTGTGAGGAGCAGAGGAAAGTAACTGTGGGGATGGGGTCTGGCAGGCAGGTGATCAAGGGGATCAACAGCACCCTTTGGTCAGTACCCTCTGTTAGAAGGCCTGAAGAGAGCCCTGTCCCCTGTGGGCTGCAGGTCCTCCATGTGACTGACTCTCCAAGAACCTGAGGGAGACTCAGCCCTTCCAGCTTCCCAGTACTAAAGTGAGGGGGTTGGTGCCTGTCCCCTGGAGGGCGGACATAAAGCACCACCTCAGAGGCCTCGACCCTGCACAGGGGACTGTCCCTGTTCTCATTCTAGTCCCCCCTGGGGAGAGAGCAGAAAAGTGCTCTAGGACTGGGTAGATGCTCAGATGACTGGGGCCTTAGACCCAGGAGCCCTGGGTTCCATCCGGGCACCCTATGCTCCTCCCATGCTGCTGGAGCACTGAGCCAGTAGTAGCCGCCTCCCCCACCCCAGCACCACCCGTGTGTCCCCAAACCTCCCCACCAAAACAGGCCACCCAGCGAAAAGCCAAAGAGCACGGGGAGGGGGGGGGGTGGATCGGGGAAGAGCACAGTCCCTGCTGTGCTGACAGATGAGATAGCACTTCCTAGAACGTGTTTCTCACTCACTCCAGTCCAGTCTCTGTGTTCCAGTTTGCTCTGAGGCAAAGCCCTACCTGACCAAATGTAAGATTCCGAGTTACCAGCGCCTGGTCGGGGAAATGTTGGTCACGGCGAGCTCCCTGAAGGCAGGGACATTACACTAATGCACCGTGACTGATGGGGTCCAGGAAGTGAGCAGTGTAATGACAGGTGGGAAAGAGCAAATGTCACAAAAGGGAATTTAAAAGAAAGTATACTGGGAGCGGAGTGAGGGAAGGAGCTACGGGGCCTGGCAGAGGGAGCCAGGGCAGGTGCCGATGCGGTGAAGCATCCCGGAGTGCTTTGGGGCCCCTCTGGGTCGGTGTCGCGGGGTGATTTGACTTGGACGTCTTCTCCCCCGCTCCGAAGACGACGAGAGAAAGAAAAGGAGAAAGATCCAGTCCCCAGTGCGACCCACGTTGGCGCCCCTCCAGGGTGGCAAAGGCCGGCGGGGACGTCCAGGGCCAGAAGGACCCCGGGCAGCCCCCCGCGGGGCGGCGCTCGTGCCCGGCTCGGGGCCATGTGATTAATAGTTGAAACCCTTTTGAACTTAAGAATCTTGTACTATCTAGAAGAGCAATGAAACTAGAGCCTGAAACTAAAGTGAAATGAAGTTCAGAGAATGCAAGGCTTCTATTGTTCCTTGACACAAGGAGCTAAGGTTTATCAGGTTACACTCATCACAGTGCTCCTTTGTTTTTCTGTAACCACTTCCCAACCAGTTAATCAGCTTTCCCCCTTCTCCATGTGTGTTAAACTCAGGCTTGTGTTCAACTCCTCCTTTGTGTTTACCCTGATTGTTTCCCATTCTTTCTCTGTCCCCACTTTTTAGCAGGTCCTCTTTCCCCACATTAGCCCTGTTTATTTTTCAAGAAAATTTGTTTCTGGTGAACAGTCTGCAACCTGTTCTTCTGTCCATCACCTGGGAATGCCTGTCAGTCCCAAATGCAAAAGGGCACAGGGACACCGCAGGTTGGGGATTGTTAGAGATTGCTCCAGTCCCAAGGCTTATGTTTTTTTAAATGTTCTATTTATTGTGTAACCCAGTTCTAGCAATACCAAATTATAATGTGTTGTACTTAAGTATTATTGATAAATTGTTACAAAATCTAATAACTGTCCTACATAATCCCATTTCTTGTTTAATTGGAGAAATGGATTAGGGTTCACAGCATGAAATGGCATCACTATTAATTACTTTTCCCTGAAATCTATCAAAAGATGAGTGATGATGGTACAGTGGATGCGATCCCAAAAGGCAAAAAAATGTGCTATGCATTTTCCCATTGTTTGCCTCTCTTCATTCTTTCCTCATTTTCATGACAAGTGGTACATCCTCATGTCTGTTTCAATAGTAAAATAGGATAATTACCCCTACTTTAAACTACTTTGGGATATGAATACATTGGGGTTAATTAAAAATTATTTTGTTTTTTTTAGAGCAACATCGGGCTGGAGACAGCACAGCGGTAGGGCATTTGCCTTGCTCGCAGCCAGCCCAGCCGAGCCAGGTTTGATTCCTCGGCCCCACTTGGAGAGCCCAACAAGCTACCAAGAGTATCTCATCCACACGGCAAAGCCTGGCAAGCTACCCATGACATATTCAATATGCCAAACATAGTAACAACAAGTCTCAAAAAATGGAGACGTTAATGGGCCTACTCAAAAAAATTAATGAACAAGGGGAGGACAGTGACAGTGACGGAGCAACATCTAGCAATATCCAGGAGTTACTCCTTAACTCTCTGCACTCAGGAATCATCCCTTGTGGTGCTCAGAGAACATATGGAATGTTGGGGAGTTGGACCTGGGTCAGCCGTGTCCAAGGCAAGCCCCCTACCCATTTACACTATTCTTCTGGCCCACCTTGGAGTCCATTTTTATTCGACAATTTGTTTGTCTGCTCTTTAGCATTTTTTGATGTGGAATCACTTGCTGGTACATTCCCTAAATACATATCCACACAGTCATCACCGCCACCACCAAAACATTCTTTCTTGCTTTGCTTTTGTTATGGGACCAAGCTTGGTGATGCTGAAGGTTTGTTTGTGGCTTTGCATTCAATAATTTCTCATGGCAGTGTTCTTGGGACCTTAAGGGATGCTGGGGATTGACCTCTTTTGGCGGCATGCAAGACAAGCTGTTCCTGCTGTACTATCATTTAGCACCAGAGGTGTTAGTTTTTTATGGTTTCCCAAGAACCCACTGAATAACAACTTTTCTAGCTATCTAATCCTGCTAAGGCCCCCATAGAGTTGAATATAACATCAATCTTTGGAGTTTGAAGGGAGCATTAAAGAAATACTTCAGGATGTCAAAATATTTCACTTGTATTTGTTTGTTTGGGGGCCTTACCCAGTGATGCTCAGGGATTATTCCTGGCTCTTCACTCAAGAATTACTCCTAGAGGTTCATAGGGGACCCTGTGGGATGCCTCGGATCAAACCAGGGTCAGCTGTGGGCAGGACAAGCATCCTGCCGCAGGAATAAGGCTCTGACCCCAATGATGGGCTTATCTTGAATCAAATATCACCCACAATCACTCATCCTGCTCTCTGCCACACCTCATGACACAGCTGGCGCCCTTTCCCAATGACTGTATATTTTCTAGAATGGATGATTCTTCTCTTGATGTTTACTCATTACTTCACAAAACCTTCTAATTTTCAGAATAATTGAGACCACTCCCACTGTCAGGAGGGAAATCGAGCCACTCAGTAATGCCTTTTTTTTAATGGAGGAGTACTGATATTTATTTGGCCATTGAAAAACTGATTGAATTGGCCATGAACCCCATACTTGATCACTTGACATCCCTTTGCTCATTGGTTTTCTCAAGCAGAAACCCGTAAAGAAGCGGAGGTGGTGTAGTTGCCGACCGTCCATTTCCATTCCCATTCCTTCCAATTCCAGTTCTCATATGATGTTCTCGACAGTGTCACTGAAGAGTTTTGATGAACTGGTATTGTGCTGCGTACCTCTCCCTTTACGTCGATGATCACTTTCTTGTAAAATGTTGAACTCCACATCACTTAAAATTTTTTTTAATTGGATACCCATGAGATAGTCCATTCCAAGGCTGTTCATAATTGGGTTTCAGTCATACAATGATTCAGCACCCATTCCTCTACCACTGTACATTTCCCACCATGAGGGTCTTCTGTTTCCCTACCACCATTCCCCAATCCCCCAGCCCCAAACCCTAGGGACTTTTCTTCTTCCTCTCTCTTTCCTTTTCCTTTTGTGCATTAGATACTCAAATGTCTTGAGAGAGACATTTATTATACTGCTGACAAATTGCTTCTTACCTTCATTTGAGCTCTTTTATAGATTTTCTTAAACTCCCATTTTATGCATTCAGTGAAGTTATTTGGAACTCAGAGAATAATGTCTCCATTGCTTTGTTGCCCCTACCTCACTTTTGTTTAAAACATTTTATTTATTTATTGCCTTTTGAGGTCACACCTGGGGTTCCTCCTGGATCTGCACTCAGGAGTTGTTCCTGGTATTGCTCGGGAGACCCTATGGGATGCCGGGATTGAACCAGGGTCAGCTTGTGCAAGTCAATCACCTTACCTGCTGTACTATTGCTGAAGCCCAAATCCCACTGCACTATTATTCTATTGGAGGGCTTTTCCAGGGTTTGAGAGATAGACAGTGGGATAGAACACTTGCCTTGTATAAGGGTCACGTGGTTTGATCTCCAGCACCCAATTACCCGAGGAATGCGTCACAGTATATTCATTGTTTCCACAGAGCCACTTCAGTACTCTCAAAAGTGAATATTTGAAATCATATTATAAATGAAATAAAGGGGGCATGGAGCAATAGTATCGAGGGTAATGTGCTTGTCTTGAGAGCAGCCAAACCCGGTTGGAGTCCCAAGCATAGCCAGATGTGCTTCCCATTCTCCTTTCCCAAGAAAGAATGGAAATAAAATTTCACTTACAGGTGCAGCTTTCGACAATGTGTTTTATTTAACTCACAATTTATTTATCTCAGTCTGTACAGTAAGCTGTGGACTTGGATATGTTGTCAAAATAAGATATTATTTTCTTTTATTTTACAGCAAAACCCCTCACACATCCTTTTTTCTCCTGCTCACACCTGCTGATGCTCAGGACCCACTCCTGGCTCAGAACTCAGAAATCACTCCTGGCCCTGTGCAAATGATGTGCAAGGCCCTACCCACTGCACTATCTCTCCAGCCTCACATCACTGAATCTTTACAGTGGGATTTTTCTGACCTGAGTACTTTGTATCAGAGATGCTGTGAGAGTTCTTCAAGTCTCTGACAGCAGTGGTTTGTGGAGATTTTCTCATCTTTACAAAGGTGCAGTTCAGAAAGGGGCCTCTGTGCTTTTTAACCAGGAAGCAGGAAGAGACAAAACAGCGATGTTTTCTAACCCTTGTACCTCATGACTGAATGATACATAAACGGTAATACAGCAGTTGATCCAGTAAAAAAAGACAAAACAGCTGACTTGGACCAGGATGGTGTGGGTGGCCTTGATCTGCAGAGAGGATTGTGGGCAGAGCCTGTGCCTATGGATGTGCTGGACATTCTTGCAATGGTTGAAGAGGAACTTTACCATGTGCATGCTTGTCTAGATCATGAGAAGCACACACAGGGAATCTCTAAAAATCATTCCTCCGTGAAATAGAGATGCTTCCAGAGTCTCTGAATCATGGGCCTTAAGTTCCATACAGTATTTTAGGCTAATAACTCTTTCAATTCCAGTAGTGTTGAATAGGGCTTTCACTCTAGTTATGACCCGGCATATGATCAGCATGTTGAGTACCCAGAAACAGAGGAAGGCAGAAGAAATGCACATGTAGATGTTTTATTTGAGCCACGCCCACTGAGCATGGTTGTTGGTGATCACTGAGGAAAAATGTGGTACAGAGGGAAAGACCCCGGCCACTCTATACAGGAACAAAACTGCCTGACAACCTGTGTCATTCAGAAAATTTCTTATTCTGAAGAAAAATATTAATTCTGGAATCCCTGAGAATAAAAGTGTCATCATGTTGGCGACTCTTAAGTGTGTAAATATCCAATCTATTGGCTTCTTTCTTTGCAAAAAGTTGTTGACATATAGCATGAGCAACAGTGAATTTCCAATAAAACCAATCATGAATTGCAAAAAAATAATACTCCCTAGACTGTTTCTTGTAGAACTATTGTGTCCATCAATTCCTTGTTCGTTCGGTAAAGACCTTCAGAAAGAATAAATAACAGATTTGTTGGAAACTTGAGACAAATATCATGACACGCTGGCATCAATATGTCTAAGATATTATTGTTCAGTAGAATGTGCGAAAAGCTGTCATTTTTCAAAATATGAAGCATTATTCCAAAAAGAATTTTAAGAAGGTTATCAACACCACTGAGCAGTAGTCATTGCCTCCATGTCTTTTGTTTTTGATTTTCGCGTCTAGCCAGCAGTGGCTGTCAGTTACTCCTAGCTTGGAACTTCGGAATTATTTCTGGCAAGCTTTAGGACCATATGGGATGCCTGGGATCAAATGGCAAGTGCCCTCCACACTATGTCTCTGGACCTGTTTTTTTCATTTTTGTAAAATTATTCCAGGTGACTATTTTCAGTGAAGTAAATTTAGCATTTTGTTTAAAAAATTTTAAATCAATTATATATTTCATATCATATATATTTCATATATATTTCATATCATATATTTCATTTCATATCATATTTAAGTCCTATGCAGCTAAATTGGATTATATTTAATTTGACAGCTTTAATGCGTTTCCATAATATGTCTATGAAATTGAAAATCATTCAAGTCTTTGTCTTTCTTCTTTGTTTTCTGGGGTCACATCGAGCGATCCTCAAGATTACTTCTGGCTCTGCACTGGGGAATTACCTCTGGAGGTGCTCAGAGCACCGTATGTGGTAATGGGGATCGAACTCTTTCCCATCACAGGCACGGCAAATGCCCTACCCAATGTACCTTCGATCTGGCCCCTTTCAAGTTCTTTGAATCATAGTACTGGATGCCCATTTTACATGAAATCATTCTGGCCTCTCCCGAGAGCCTGTCTTAGAGTATCACAGACTATCTGATTCTGTAAATTTCTCTTCTGAATCATTTCTATTATTCCCTCCAGTTCTCCAAAATGGTTTGATTTGAGAGCCCTGACCAGTGAGACTGGTCACATTGAATGCGATAAATACATCAGGAATGCCCAAACTTTAGGATCACCCAAACAGGTAGTGTAAAGGGCGTCCTTTTGTTCATCCATATCGCTCCAGCATCCTGGTTCCTATCATGTGAGCCGTGGTTGAAGCTGACAAACACATTCAACACTGTGAGTAGACAAGGCACAATATAGGGGTGCATCAAGACAGAGATCCGATATTTCACATGGACAATAAGTGACAGCATAAAGAATAGATTCTGTGACAATTTGCTATTCTATTCTGGTCAGGAATGCCTGTCTACTTCCCTCTGGTCTAAACTTGTTTTCCTTAGGGGACTACCCCGACATTGAGGTTTCTGTTAGGGGGTCAATTTCGCACAACTTAGTATTCATTACCAAAGTCTCCTGTCGTGTCCATGAATTCATAGGGATTTTGTTTAAGGTCTCAGTATCTTTCCCGGACATTATCTTCATATACTTCTCTACGATGAGTCACAACTTTTCAAGAAACTTTCATGGGGTAGGGCATTTTCTTGTATGCGGCCAACGTGGGTTCGATATCTCTCATCCCAATTGGTGCCTCATGCACTGCTAGGAGTGTTTCCTGTGTGCAGATTCAGGAGTAAGACTAGAGCATTTTCTGGTCTGGCCCTAAAAACAAACATGAGGGAGACAATTCTGGGTGAAAACACTGAGGAAAAACACAAAGTAAACAACTTTGTGTTGCGGCCGGACTTCAGCTGGAGGAAGCAGAGGAGACTTCTTTGGTCCAAACGCCATACAGATGTTAGAAAAATGAAGTTCTGAAATTGCTTATAAATACATGGATATGGAGAGTATCATGCTGAGAGAAATATTAAAAAGGACAGGGACAGAATGACTGCACTCTTGTGGGATATCACAGCATGGTATAAGTCTAACAGCCAAGGACAGTAGATCCAAGGGCCAGGAGGATGGTTGCTGATTGGAAGCCTTTTGGGGAGAGGGCAGTTGGTTAGAGACGGGACCATTATGACAATGAGGGCTGGAAGGGATCACTGGGGGTAGTAGATGTGTGCTGAGAGTTGGTAAAGGGACAAGCACAATGGCTTCTCAATTAGCTCCAGGCGCCGGAGCAGATGGCTTTTTGCAGAAGGCCCAATAAAAAAGAAAGGGGGGAAAATCCAATTAGAGGGGCGAGAGAGAGAGAGAGAGAGAGCACTGCCTGTAGAGCACTTGCCTTGCATGTGGACAGTTCTTCTTGGTACTGGGATAAATTTCTTAGCTCAGGTGGGGGTTTGTGTGGGCACTAAAACTTCCAGATAGAAAGTTGGAGTCCAGGGAAATAAATCCGGTGTGAATCAGCAACGGGCTGGAGTGATAGCACAGAGGGTAGGACGTTTGCCTTGCATGCAGGCCGACCTGGGTTCGATTCCTCTGTCCCTCTCAGAGAGCTACCAAGAGAATCCCGTGCAAACGGCAGAGCCTGACAAGCTCCCTGAGGTGTATTTGATATGCCAAAAACAATAACAAGTCTCACAATGGAGATGTTAGTGGTGCCCTCTCAAGCAAATCAATGAACAACGAGAGGACAGTGCTACAGTGCTAAGTATTAATATCAACAATCAAAGCCCACTTTATTCCATGATATCTTCAATAGTATGATAAAGAAATGAAGAAGCTTAATAGTGATAATGATAAATTGTTAGATTTCTTCATTCAATATTAATGGTCTGCATTGGTTACTATCGAAACCTTCAAACAAAAATATCATTATGACAGCGCAATTAATACAATAGGTAAAAGTTAAAGGATTAGGCAGTATAAAAACTACTATAAAACAATAGCAATTGGTGCAAGAAATTGTTGGTCAAAACTTTTTAAACTCGTAGAAACATTTTGTTGAATGACAGAAAAAGACATCTGAATGCATAAAATATTTATGAATCAGAGCCTCTGGTATTGTGATAGAAACTTCTTACCAAAATGAAAAACTCTAAAATTTATAAAACAAATCCCTAAGCAACCCTAAAATCATTTAATTAAGCTGAAGTAGATCCGATATTTCTAATTCTCTTTTGTTCGGTTTTGGACCACACTCAGCAGTACTCAGGGCTTACTCCTGGCTCTACGATCAGTGGGTTGGTGGGATCAGGGACCTTATGGGATGTTGGGGATTGGACCTGCATCAACTGCATGCACGGCAAGAGCCCTCCCTGCTGCATTGTGGCTGACAAGTGAACATTGTGGCTGACAAGTGAACTCAGAATACAAAATTTAATCAAACTGGAAAGATGAACAGAGTTTCTGTAAAAGTGATGAATGAGGATGTAAATATTCTTAGTAAATTGGTATATGTGTTACTATTAGGACTAGTTTTGGCCACCATAAAGTTTTCAAAAATACTTTTAAATGAAAACGCAGTTTAAAATCAATAAAAGGGGTCAGAGAGATAGTCCAGTGCATAGGGCACTTGCCTTGCTCGTGGGAGGTTTGGGATTAATTCCCGGCATCGTCAATGGTCCTCAAAACCCACCAGGAGTGATCCCGAGTACAGAGCCAGGAGTAAGTCCTGAGCACCGCTGGTGTGGCCCCCAAACAACCAAAGTTAAATCAAAGGGAAAGTACAGTAGAATACAAGCATAACAATGTATACAGTTCAAACTGCAGAGGAGAAAATCATAGATTCATGGGGCTAGAGCGATAGTGCAGTGGGTTTTGGCGCTTGTGTTTCACACAGCCAACCAGGGTTCCATCCCCAGTATCCCCTGAGCATGACCACAGTAATTCTTTCTTGTTTTTCACACAGCTGACCAGTTACCATCCCATAGGGTCCCCCAAGCACCACCAGGCGTAATTTGTGCATGCAGAGGAAGGAGTAACCCCTCAGCATGTCTTGGTGTGACTCAAAAGCAAAAAAAAAAACAAAACAATGAAGAGGAAAAAACAGCATATCATGAGTATAAAGGAATGTGAGTAAGGAACTCCGGTGAGCTTAGGGTTAGAAAGTGTTTCCACAAAATCAGCAACAGGAAAAATAAATTCTCCATTTTTTTTCTTCAACTTTTTGGGTCACACTTGCTAGATAGCAACCATTAGTGTCTTAGGCTTCACCAGGGAATTGACCCTTTCTGTATAAACTTTGAGGGGCGGCCTGGGAAGGCCCCGGCGGCTCTCCCCCTCGCCGCCGAGTTCCTGGGGGTCTCAGTCCGTTCCCCGTGCCGGGTGGCACGTGACATGGGGCAGACAGAGGAGGAAACAAGGGCCATGCCGGTTGATTCCTGACTGCCCATCAGGCTCAAGGGCTGAAACACCACCTAGGGGTATTCCTCTTCTCCTTAGTTAACATCTTAATGAACATCATCATATTGGTTATTTTTGTATGGACACAGTAAGAGATGCATTGAGGTTTGTAGGGAAGCTCTCCTGGGAATATCTTGCCACAGACTCTGACTACAGTGCTCAGGCCAGATTAATCATTCCTAACCTTAACAGGGTCTGAATCTAGTTATTGCTTTTAGGATCATGACAGCATTTTTCCTTGTCTGAGCTCTTAACTTATAGCTAAGTATTGTGGCACTTTGGCCAGGCCCATTTTGATGCCAAGGTAGCACATAGCTCACTGCTTGCCCTGGGTCCATCTAGTCTCTCGTGGGGACCCTGTTTTGGGGGGTGATAGGTCTAAAGTGCAACTGAAGATTAGGTTGAGAGAACATATGCCCAGGTGGTAAATATCATTTAGAGTCAATTAATTCCACATTACAAATATAGCATTTACTGTCTTCTTGTGCCCATATAAAAAGGACATTGCTCTGAATTAACAATGCAAAGGACTTAAGGAGAAGAGAAAAACAATATTTACAAGGTAACAGAGCACAAAGAAAGAAGTCACAAATAAACACAAAGGAATGGGAGCACTGTGATGGGAGCAACCCAATAACCCTAGCTCCTTGATGCAAAGCAAAAAGGACAAACCAGTGCTATCCTACACCTTTCCTCCTTCTAGAGAAGCTTCCCATGCCCTTGCTAACATCCCTAATTTGGTTAAATCTATCTTCAAACTTTCCTTTGTGTTGAATATTAACCCCAAGTGCTTTAGGCTTCATCAGTGAATTGGCCCCTTTTTTTGGAGGAAGAAACTGACAGAGAAGCTTATGCTCTTTTTGGCAGCCCCAATTTGGTTAAAGTTTTTCCTTAATCTTTCCATTTTAATTTACCAGAGGGACCCTATGGAATGTTGGGGATGTTGGAGCTAGGGTCAGCTGTGAGCAAGGGAACTGCCCTAACCCCTGCTCCTGCCCCAGGGAAAGAAAATTTTTCTAAAGAAAAATCTCTGTCTCCTCCTTCAAGCAGGAGCAAAGACTTACTGAGTCTGAGGCTGGTGAAGTTGACGGGACCCTCTGCCAGGCTGCGGGTGAATGCCTGTGTGTTAATCCAGGGCTATCAAAACACACCAGTGACTTGATCCCCAGACACCCTGTCACTTTGAGCTCAGCAAACTTTCCGATATGCCCCTGGACTCACAAATTACTGTCTGAGTTGTAAAAGGATCAATTTAGAAAAGTTTTTAATGAGAGTCCCCCTCAGGTGTTCACTTCAGAAACTTTCCCATTTCATCGGCCTGAGTCCTCACAGTTCTGCAGGAGCAGAGCAGAAAACAAACTTGGGGAAAATTGGCTACTCACATAGAAATCAAAAGTTCTCATTGCTCTGACAGTCTTTTGGCGAGTAATCGCTTTTCTCTCAGGATTTACTGTGGGAACAACCAAATCTCCACCGAGTTAAGAAAAAAGGATTATAAATTATAATTTTTTTATTAAATCACCATGAGATACACTCACAAAACTTTCATGTTTTAATTTCAGTCCTACAATGATAGAACTCCCATCACTCCACCAGTGCACATTTTTCACCACCAATGTCCCCAGTTCCCCACTCACCCAATGCTTCTGTGGCAATTTTCCACATACTCTCTCCCTACTTTTGGGCATTATGATTTTGCAATATAGATACTGAGGGGCTATCACATTTGTCAACTTTGTCAACTTTCAGCACACATGTCTCATCCTGAGTGGACCCGCAAACTATCATGAACTCAGGGATCCCCACTGTATCCCAGGAAATTATCCTCAAGCTCATAAGAATGGCTTCCAACTATGGAGCAATATTCCTGACCCTTATCTCTTCTGTCCTTGGGTGTCAGTCCCATAATATGTTATTTTGTATTCCATAAATGAATGCACTCATTCTACGTCTGTCCCTCTCTTTATGACTCATTTCACTTAGCATGATACTCACCGTGACCATCCACTTTTAAGGAATGTCATGATTTCATCTTTCCTAACAGCTGCATAGTATATCATTGTGTAGATGTATCAAAGTTTCTTTAATCATTGTTTTTTTTGGGGGGGGCACTCGGGTTGTTTTCATCTTCTGGCTATTGTGAACAGTACACAGATCAGTTCTGGGCATGCATTCCACTTGTATTTGAAAGCTAACCTTTTTCCTGATGTCCACCTTGTCTCCAGCCCATACAGGTGATTTAGTCTAACGCACAACATCCCAATTTCTCGAAAGCTCTCTCTGCACGCTAAGATTTCATGTCTATTTCTCTGTTGGAGCAGTGTGCAAGGTCACCAGACATGCAGAGGAGAAGCTGAGTGCAGGAATGTCAGCACGTTGCTGTTCTACTTTCTTGATCAACCAAGGCAAAGTGTTTTCTCAATATGGCTAAATTAAGAGAGACCGTTGAAATGCTTTGTGTTCATTTGACATAAAATCCTTTGGTTCCATCACATTGCTGAAAGAGGCATCATAGTATCATTACTTGCTACTGAAGACAAAGTCGGATTTGCTTTGTACATAACATCTATGAGGATCCTTGTGTGTTCTGTGCCCTGAGCTCTTTACACAGCATTTCTTGGGGTTTTGATGGCATCATTTTCCTGTTGCACTGTAGCACTGTCCTCCCGTTGTTCATCAATTTGCTCAAGTGTGCCCAGTAACATCTCCATTGTGAGACTTGTTGTTACTGTGTTTGGCATATT
>JAOXYA010481184.1:0-16314 GCA_028565675.1 Sorex palustris | reverse complement strand
GAGGAATCGAACTCGGGTCGGCCATGTTGGCTGCGTGGAAGGCAAACGCCCTACCGCTGTGCTATCGCAGCCGGCCATGTATATATATATATAGCTTTTTGGGGTCACACCCAGCGATGCACAGGGGTTACTCTGGCTCATGCACTCAAGAATTACTCCTAGTGATGCTCAGAGGACCATATGGGATGGTGGGAATCGAACCCGGGTAAGCCGTGTGCAAGGCAAATGCCCTACCCGTTGTGCTATCACTCCAGTGCTTCCATGTCACTGTTTAGTGGGCCGTAGTCTCAATCTGCTACTGAGAAACAACAGGCTCCAGATCAGGAGTTCCGGGGCAGAAAGGGTCTAGCTCTTAAGCCCTGGGGATCTGTGACACGGTGAGCTTGACTAGAGCAGCCTGAATGCAGGTGGTTGAGCCACATGCTCCACTACTCTCCGCTGCTCTGCTCTGGCCCGAGGGAGGTGGTGGGCACAGCCACATCCCAGCCAGCCGCTGCTCCTCCAGCCCTGAGACTCATCAGACGTGCCCCTGAATAGGGACCAGCAGCTGCTCTGGCTTAGGCAGTTCTGATGAGCTCTCCTGAGCTGTCCGTCCCTCACGGGCGCCCTGGGAGGAAGTGGAGGTGATCTCGTCATCGGAGCTGGAGCCCATCCTCACCCGGCACTCAGGGACTGAGACACTGGGAGCTGGAGAGACATGGAGAAGGGTTGGTGAGAAACCTGTCACATGGACCCTCATTGGATGCACATTTCTCCCTTTCTCTTCTGTGAGCACTCAACATGTGTGCCCGTATTTTTTTGAATGAATGAATGAATGAATTTTCTCTCCCACTTCCAGGTGGTGGTTAAACTATAGCATATCTGAACTAAGCAGTTCAGCCTCGGTGTACTGTACCCCACTCCCTTCTGTGTGTGTCAGATAGTGGAATCTAGCTCTTATATTGTGTGTGTGAGTGTGTGTGTGTGTGTGTGTGTGTGCCTGCGTGCGCGCACACACTCGCATTTCAATATGCATCATTGTCACTTTGGCCTCTCCTGCTTGCAGATTAGCCCCGGAGATTCTGCCCTTTTTCCCGGCATTTCTCGGGTGATTGATTTTGCTCACTCTGGCATCATAGACTCTCAGAACCGGGAGAGAACTTTGGAGATGCTGCAGTGTGGCCGCTGGAACACACAGGCCCCCTGGGTGGTGTTAAATTGCCTCTGGCCACTTCCCCGGCCCTGCCTGGGCTTCAGATGGTGCCTTTTTCTTGGTGTGAAATGCGTGCAAAGCAGACAGCCGAGTTCTCCTGGCAGCCCCATGGCTTTGAACGTCTCCGTCTTTTCTTGGAGTCTTATTATTTGGCCCGATGCATCTAATATGCCAGCCCTCTTAGTCCGGAGGATGCTTTTGGAAAATGTGTATCGAGCACATCGGTTTATCTGAAGGAACGGTCAGGATACGAATGTTTCTGCCTGTTTTGGAAGGACAGCCGAGAGCAGAGGAAGGGTGCACCAGATAAGCAACTCAGAGGGGCCGGAGAGGCAGGGGGAGGAGCCAGGTTTCTCAGAATCAACCTTTTTTAAATTTGGCTTAGAAATTATGAACGCTTTGTATAATGAGAAGGAAAGCTAGGTCAAAATTGGAAAAAAAAATTCTTAAGACTGTAGAGCAGGATGAGATGAACACACCTGACAGCGTATGGTCTTCGAGGAACAGCTGCAGAAAATGGGAATCTTTCAGCACAAGACCTCCGGAAGTATGAGGTTAGTGTGGTCAGTGGGTAACAAGCCTAAGCTGTTTCCAGTGACTGTATTGTCAGTAATAATATTCATGCCCATATTTTGAGATTATTACACTCTTATCGTAGGATAAAGCAACTAATTATGTCGAGACTTTTTACTTTAACACAAGAGATGTAAATAAATCCAAGTAGTAAAATATCTTCCAATCCTTCATTTGATTTGGAAATATGAACTCATGGTGTATGCCTTTTTTAAGTTTTTCTACTTCCATTTTTTTTTTTTTTTTGCTTGCTTGTTTGTATTTGGTTTGGGGGCCATACCCAGTGGTGCTCAGGGCTTACTCCTGGCTCAGTACTCGGGACCATTTGTGGCACGGGGGATTGGACGTGGGTCGACCACATACAAGGCAAGTGCCCTCCCCACTGTGCTAATGCTCCAGCCCCTCTACTCAGGATTTTTAAATGTCCGGTCCAGGACCATCACACACTTATGACAACAGGTAGCGGTTTCAGATACCTTTTCCCACTGAAAGGGTCTAAGATCCTGGAAGAAATCATTCTAGATCTGGGGCAGGAAAGGTACACTCTCACCTTGGTCATGTTTTTATCCTCAGACAAGAGGGGAGAAGGAAGAGGCGCCTAAAGATTTGGGGTGACTTTCAGAGTAGGGTGCCCGGGTCAGCATCAGTGGCCTGTGGGAATAGGCTGGAAATAGCAGTTTTCATCTCTTGCCCCTGACCTGCTCTGAAGCAGAAAGTTGGGGTGGGAGTGGAGGTGGCGCGTCCCCAGAAGGCATGTCAGATTGTACAGGCTTCCCAGGCCACTTTAAGAACCACTGGAAAGGGGCCAGAGCAGTAGTACAGCATGTAGGTCATTTGCCTTGCATGTGGCTGACCGAGGCTCGATTCCCCGGCATCCTATCTGCCCCTCTGAGCATCACAAGGAGTGATTTGTGACTCCTGAGTGCTGAGCATCACCAGGTGTGACCCAAAAAGAAGAGGGAGGGGGCTCGAGTGATAGCACAGCGGGTAGGGCATTTGCCTTGCAAGCAGCCAACATGGCCGACCCGGGTTTGATTCCCAGCATCCCATATGGTCCCCTGAGCACCGCCAGGAGTAATTCCTGAGTGCGTGAGCCAGGAGTAACCCCTGAGCTTCGCTGGGTGTGACCCAAAAAGCAAAAAAAAAAAAGAAGCACTGGACAGAAAGCTACTTGCGTGACTCACAAATCCAGAGTAAAAGACGGGGTTTAAATGAACGCTGAATTAAACCAATTGCCCAGAATCTTGGTCCTGGTCTGGGAAACGAGTCCCCTGGCAAAGCCACCGGGGAAATCCCAGGACACTCTGCCCCCGTTTCCGAGTGGGCCCAGGAGCTCTGCCTCATTTTTGGGAAATCTTTTTCTTTGAGAGAATGTCTCTGGAAATCCCATGTGATCCAGCTGGTTTCTAGGAGTGATCCCATCGGCTCCAGCATGAGGGTGGGCAGGACAGGGCTGGCACAGGGCCCCCACTGATGCTAACTGGGGCAGCCTGCCTGCAAGTTTACGGCCCTTTTCTTCCTGCTCTCCACCACGGAGAGTTTCTGTTATAGGGAAGGAAAGCAGGCTCGGTCAGCTAGGGGGCTGGGGCAGTGGCCATGGGCGAGCAGTGATCTGCCCAGGTTCTCCTGGATGTGAGACCCGCTGTGGGACACTCGGCCCCTCCTACCCTCCCTGGCTCCTGGTGGCCAGTGGGGTACCCTGGTGGCCAGTGGTCAGGTATCCGTATATGGCCATTTTCCCAAAGAAGGAGCTGGGTCTGCCTCGCTCCAGCTTCATTCTAGCCAAGAAGAGGTGGGGGCGCGGCTCTGAGTGGCCAGGATCAGGGCTGCGTTCATCCTGTGTGGAGGAACAACTGAGTCCAGAGAAACTGCAGGCACGTGCATGCGGCATCAAAACCCTTCGTTTTACGGACGAGGTAGCGTAGGGACCAGGTGCTTTGAGAAGGCAGGTGAGCGTTAATCCGGCCTATGGCAGACGGCCCCTCAGGGCACTGGTAGGGGATTCAGACAAGCAGGTGACCGGGTGCAGTGCTGTGTGTGTGTGGAGGGGGCCCCCCCAGGGGCCTCTTGGGGAAGACCTATCAGGGAGAGCTTCCTGGAGGGGAGGGGGTGCCTGAGTGGGCCTAGTGGTAGCCTGCTGGGATGATGGCCCTGCCTCTGGGTGTCTTCTTTGACTCTTACTCGGCTGGAGGCGTGGCCCTGCTCTCCAGAAGGTGCAGCCAAGACTGAGTGTAGAGCAGCCGTCCCAGGATGTGGGGCTCCTGTGTGGACATCATGTCCTGCCCCCGAGCAGGACATCGGAGAGAAGCGCAGGAGACCGGACGTTGGAATTAGGAGCTGTTTGGGGGGAGCAGCTCAGGTGCCGGCAGCTGACAGGGCTGGTTAGTCTTGAAAGTCGGTGAAAGCCGGGAGTCAAGCCACGCTCCCTGACTTAAATGCTGTCGCTTGACTCCCAGCGCCTGCGCGCCTGTTCGTTGGCTCTTCTTTTGATGGATAGGGCCTTTCCCTCTAATCGGGGTCTGCTGATTGGAGTCCCCCCCACCCCTCGTCTTCTTTCTTGCACAAACCACATCCATAATGGATGTCTGTCACTTCCGATTTCTGTGGCTTAGAGATGAGGAGCAGAGCCTGGACGTGCGCCCAGCAGTTTGGACTCGGAGTTCCTCTCGGCTGTGCCTCCCGCCTCCTTGATGGCTGGTTCACCCCCCCACAGCTCATGTGCCAGAAAATCGTGGGCTTAGTGGCTTGCCTCTGCCGGGCCCTTCCGGAAAGCATATGCTGGTTTTCATCTGCGGTCCTCTTTGAGCACACACATATCCCGTGGGTTTGCTTAAGATTTCGTGAGATCACCGAGCCAATGACGCGCGCAGTGGCCCTAAACAGGCTAGGGGCTCTGGGGGCCCGGGTGTGCGTGAGAAGGCGCATGCCAGGGACCCTGTGCGCTGGGTCACCTACAGTCCACTCAGTTCCCGGCACCGCGGTGAGGCACAGAAGCAGGCAGTGACGCTGCCACTCTCCTTTAAAAACAGAACATTGCGGGGCTGGAGCGATAGCACAGCGGGGAGAGCATTTGCCTTGCACGCGGCCAACCCGGGTTCGATTCCCAGCATCCTATATGGTCCCCACCAGGAGTGATTCCTGAGTGCAGAGGCAGGAGTAATCCCTGAACATTGCCGGGTGTGACCCCCAAAAAAAGCAAAACAAACAAACAAAAGAACATTGCACACCACACCTCTCAGAGAGAATTCCTGCTGACATTAGAATTCTTTGCAAACGAACTCTACCCCCTTCCCTTCCTCTTCGCTGTTTCGGTGCAACGAACAGGGCTTACACACTCAGCAGTGCTCAGGAGATAGGGGAAAGGGGGAGGGGCGGGGGGGTCGTGCTCTCTCCTGTCACGTGACGGTTGCCGTGCTTGGGAGAGTACCACCCCCACCCCGCTGTTCCCATCCATTGTAGTGATGCCAGGGAGCCCTCCTGACCTCGCCCCTGCATGGTGGCAGCTGTGAGCGCTCTGATGCTCAGCTGGTGTGCTCTGGCACTTCTCACCCCTGGCTGTGCATCACCGCATACCTGCGTTGACACTGTGTTGCCAGGTGCCCAGTCCCTCTCCTGGGCTCCTGACGCTACTCAGGACCCTCTCCTGGTGTCCATTAGTGGAGGTGTTTGGGCCAAGCAGGTGTCCAACTTTCCTGTTCTGTAGAAGCACCACGGTGCATCTCTCCAGATCCCCGTGGCAGGTAGTGGGGTGTTGAGGTCTTCCGGTTAGGAGCAGCATGCACCCCGGAAGCCAGGCGGCTCCTGGCGGCGCTTCAGGGATGGAGTGTCCAGCACCACTTAGGGGCCATCCCCGTGGTGCTCGGTGCAGAGGGCTTCAGGGCTTGGGAGAGTGGAGCTGGGGGTCCAGCAGGGCTACCTAGAGCAGCACTGCGTCCAGGATCACACTCAGCCTCATGTGTGCTTGGCACACGCTTCACCATCTGAGCTCCCCACCCCCCCACCCCCGTCCCCGCTTTCCGGGTGCTGAGTCTTGCCAGAGCCCTGCCTGGGGGCGAGCGCGTCCCCCACCCCGCACCCTCTCTGTGCCGTCCCTGCCTCCCCCAGTGTGGCCGGCGGGAGACGACTCCTGCTTGTCATCCCGGCACCCGGTCAGTGAAGTAGAGCATCATCTTCCAGAGCTCTCGTCGTACTTGCCCCAGGCTGCAGCGGGTCCTCTGCTCCTTTTTCTCATTCCTTGTCTTTCCAGGGCGCGGAAATGAAGGCAGAGATCGCCAAACTGCAAAAGAAACTGTTGGAGCAGGAGAAGAAGTTGCAGAGCACCATGAAGCACCTGCAGCTGAGCAAGCACCAGGAGAGGGTCATCTTCGACCAGCGTGAGTGGGGCCGGCGCCTCCAGGCTGCCCCTTTTGTCTTGGGCAGCAGCACCTTCTTCCGGGTCCCCCGCCGTGTCTGTCCTTCCTGACCCGCACGGGCTCAGGGAGTCCCCAAACAGGTTGTATTGGAGGGGACAGCTCCGGGCCTGGGACCGCCCACAGGTTCAAGGCCTATGCTGAACCGAAGACCTTGGGCCCGCTTGAGCCGGTCTGGGGAAGGACCTGGCGGAAGTTTAGGTACGTGCTTCAGAGGAGGGCATGCCTGGGAGCCCCAGGCCCAGTGAGGAGCGGAGTCACTGTCCAGGCTGGGCATGAGGGTCGGGTCGGGTTCCAGAGACATCTCCAATCTTGGCAATGAGCTGGGAGGGCCTTGTGTCCCTCGGGCAGCTCTGGGTCCCCCTGCAGTGCCGCCTGGCCCCAGCCCTCAGCCTCTGCTGCCTGCTTTCGGAACTGCCGCCCGGCTGCAGTGGGGAGGCGGGCTTGGGCCTGGCTTTCAGGGGCATTTCTGAGACACACAGTCACCGATTACTATCCAGTTAGAGTTCTCTGTCGCTGCCCACTGGAACCTCCTGTGCTAGCCACCCAGTGCCTAGGCCCACCCCTGGCTTCCTGCTCCTGGCCCCCCTGGAGGGGCAGAGGCTGGTCATCCTGGTGGGGGGTGGGGCAAGACTCGCCCTTACAGCAGCTGCTGGACATGAACTAGCTGGTCCCAGTTCGAGGCTCTGACGTGAGCGGGTCTGGAGGGACGAGTAGTAGGCAGAGAAGGTGCAGGAGTGGATCTCGGGGAGGGCAGGTGCTGAGCACAGGCGAGAGGGGATACAGGCTTTGCCAGGAGGGGGCAGCAGAGGCCCAACTTGGGTTCGAGCTTCCGATGCTTGCGTGTGGCCACTGTGTGTAGTAGCAGGCTCTCGTGGCCATAGCCAGAGTAGCCGAGAGGGAGTCTGACCGTGCTGGGGCAGAGCTGGAGCCAGCTTCTGGAGGAAGGAATGTTTCCTCACGGCCACCGCCTGGGACCTTTTTGGGGTGGGGGGTGGGAGCCGGGGGGATCTGTCCCTCCTTCAGGCAGCACTGGCCGGAAGCCCACGTGTCTGTCTTCTCGGGCAATACATTCCTGGCCACCACCCACCCAGGCCTTTCTAGAAGCCCCCCAAGTCTCTCTGTGGCTGCCTGAGCCCTGGGGGTGGTGGTGAGCGGGAAGGAGCCTCAGACGCCGACCCCACCCCCTTCTGGGTACCCGTACAGGGGGATCTGCCCAGACCCACTCAAGGGTCAGAGGGGGCAACCCAGGGACCCCGAGAGCACCCCAGCCCCTCCTGTCCCTGGGGCACCTCAGGCAAACTCAGGGGTAGGGGGGCTAAAGGGCTCTAAGGAGGAGATGCACATGAGCTGGAGCAACATCACATAGGGTAGGGCGTTTGCCTTGCACAAAGTCAATCAGGGTTCGATTCCCAGCATCCCATATGGTCCCCCGAGCACCACCAGGAGTGATTTCTGAGTGCAGAGCCAGGAGTAACCCCCAAGCATCGCTGGGTGTGACCCAAAAAGCAAAAAAAAAAAAAAAGAGAGAGAGAGAGACACCAAGGACATGGAGGGCTGGGGGGGGGGCTGGTCACGTGCTGCTCCAGGGGATGCCTGCCCTGTGGGGGCCCCCATCGTTGTCTTGCTCAGGGTGGCCAGGCGAGCCCCAGTATGTGGCACAACACTGCCCGGTTCCCCTCGCTGGCTGCAGGGCCTCGGTTTCGTAGTCCACACCTGAGCCCGTGGCCCGGCCGGCCCTGGCACTTCGGGGCCCCTCTGTGTGTCACAGGCATCCAGGACTCCTCCCGTCTGGAGCCCTGTCTGCCTGGGGCCATGTCCGAGCATCCCACTCTCTGCTCTCTCCTCAGTGGTGGTGACCCACAAGATCCTTCGGAAAGCCCGGGGAAACCTGGAGGTAAGGGCCCCTTGGGGCGTCCCCCCCACCACAGGGAGCCCCGAGGGTGGGAGGGGTAGGGCGCAGATGTGCTGGACACACCTTACTGGGGGCCAGCGGTTTTGGCTTCACACACGGTGCCCTGACGACGTCAACAGCACAGCACTGGGCTTCACCGTGGGACACACCATCCGTGGTGGTGCCCGGCCCCGCGCAGGCACGAGCAGGGGGAGGGAGACCAGGCCCTCTCTGCGCCTGGGCTCTGATCCACCGCTGTGTCCCTCCCTGAGAGCAGGTTCGTGTTTGATGCTGGCGGGCATCAAAACCTTGGGAACCCTCCTTGGGCACTAAAATCCTCTTCCTCCTCTCCTTTCTCTCTGCAGCTTCGGCCCGGAGGAGCCCACGCAGGAACTCCCAGTCCCAGTAGACCTGGCTCCTGAGGACAATCGCAGCCAATAAAGCCTGTGCTTCCCCCACCAAGGCGCTGCCTCTGCGTCTCAGCGAGCCGAGCCGAGCCAATCGAGAGGGAGGGAGGGAGGGAGGGGGCGGGTCTGTGAGGAATCCTGTACCCACCTCCCTCTCAGCAGCTTTCCAGGGTCTCCCCGTCTTCTGCGCAGCCAGCCCTGCAGTTTGAGAATGTTTGGGAAATGGTTCATTCTGCCTCGATGAGTCCTCTCCTCTGTGTCAGCTTCAAAACCTAGATCCCAGGTGGGCCAGGCCGGGTTTCAGTAAAGCCCCCGTCAGCTCCTAGTAGCCCTCGGCTCTGCCCAGGCCGCTCAGGTGCCCAGAGAGAGACGGCACCACGTGATGTGGCCAAGGCAGCCGGGCTGGCATCAGGCCGGAGTGCCCTGGCGTGGCCCCCGAGGTGAAGCCACCGTTCCCAGCATCAGGGAGTCCAGAGGGGCCCAGAGCGCAGGCATGTCTGCAGCGGCCTGGCCGGTTCGTTTGTGGGAGGGAGTCACAGTCCCAGGGACTGTGACTCAAGATGGCCCAGGGCAGCTTGGAAGGGGTGGCAGCCCGGGGCCTTGCTCAGCTCAGCTGCCAAGCTCTTGGTGCCTCGGGACCTGGGCACCTGCAGGGTGAGCGTCTGGGCCTGGCTCAGAGCCCCCCCTCTCTGCCCAGACTCCCTCCCTCAGCCCCTTGGAGGTCCGAGAACCTGGTCCCTCTTGCTGCCTCCCCATCCCCAGCCTCCTCCCTTACGTCTCACTCCTGCCCCTCCTCTTCCTCACATCCTGCTGCCCTCACCTGGGTCAGTGCTCAGCCCTGGGAGCCGGAAGCTGCCTGCCCTGACCCTGGTGGCCTCTGCCCTGCACCAGGTTGATGGGAATGTGGGTCCCTGCCTGCACCCCCCTCACACTCCCGCCTGCAGGCGGCCTTGGAGGATGCAACCCCAGTCCCCTCCCAGCCAGCCTCCACCTTCGAGTCTCCTTCCGCCTCCCTCGCCCTCCTTGGGGCTTGTGCCATGGCTCTGTCCAGGAAGGCGTCAGGCCCCCAGTGTCCTCCGGGGCGTGGGAATCGGGTCCCCTGCGCTCACAGGGCTGCTTGTGCCTCTCTGAGGCCTTCACCCCTGAGTCAGAGGGGCCTCTCCTCTGTGCTCCTCCACCTCACTATCTGTCCCCCGCCCCTCGAGGGCAGCGGTTGGGTCCCTGTCCTCCAAGTTGTATTCCCGAGCACCCCCCAGCATGGTAAATGCTAAGCGCCAGGGCCTTTTCCAAGGACCTCGCATCGCAGGGTGGGTAAGTGGAAGCTCCCCTCCCCCATCTCCAGAGCTGTCGGCTCCAAGGGGTTCTGTGGGGGGCGAAGCCTTCCAGCCCCCGGGTCCCCGCCCTGCTCCGGGTGTGTTCACCCGCACGGTGGGGCCGGTCCTCGGCTTGGAGCCTCTCAACCAGGAGTAGAGCAAGAGCTTTCTGGGGGCCCTGGGGGCTCCCTTCAGCTTCCCGGTGGCAGGTCTCAGGCAAGTCTCTGAAGGGGGGGTTGGGGGGGTGGGGCTGTTTTCCGTTTCCTCAGTGCTGCGAGTGAGGTCAGAATGCAGCCCGGGTTCCGAGCCCACACATCCCCAGGAGGGAGACCCTGCTGACTTTGCCTCCTGGTGTGCGGGGCCAGCTGGGGCAGGGGCAGGGGACTCCAGCTGGTCACTCTCCCCAGGTCACTCAGGGCTCCTGGGTTCCGCAGCAGAGCAGCTACCAAGGACATTTTAGCCCTCTGTTTAGAAGCGAGTCAGCGCGTGAAGGGCCTCGGAGGGGGAGGGTGGAGGGTTTGTTTGGGCTGGATTTAGGCCAAGAACAAACACTGCAAATAAGGACAATTTGGACTCGGCAAAAAGCTCCTGTGTCCCCGGTGAGTTAATTTTACCTGCAGCTGAATTCAGGAGGTTTTGAAGCCGCAATCAGAAAATGCGCGAATTTCCCCGCCCGTGAAATTAACCGGCACAAGTGCCTGAGAAACAGGGATGGGTCGCCCCATCTCACCCTCTCACCAGTGGCCCCAGCTGCACCTGCCCGGCCCGTCCTCTTCACAAACCCAACACAGCCAGCGCCTGAGCCCTGAGCGGGGAGGCAGGAGGCAGCTGTGTGTCAGGCCCCGGCCGATGAGCCGGTTCCCCTGAGAGGAAACTCAGCCCCGTGCCCTGGCTGGGGCCTGGGTGGCCAGAGCAGGGACCCAGAGATGCGATTGAGCGCCCGGCAGCCAGTCCGAGGAGAGTGATCTGCTTAATAAGTTCTCGGCAGCGCGGAGGCAGAGAGACCTGCCCGGAGGCTCCCGACCCTGCCAAATTGCCTCTTCAATCTTGGCCATATTTTAAGCCTAACTCAAAAATTCAATTATCAGAATGACTCATCCAGTCTCCAGAGAAGCCCAGGACCGCCTTGGGGGGCAGAGCCCTGATCTCTCACCACAGAAGGGTCTTCCCACTCAGCTGGGCGCCGTGGGGGGCCTTACCTTGGCCCTCGGAGGTTCCTGCCTCAGTCGCCTCAATGGCTAACCCTGAGGCTCCGGCATTAGCTGAATCCCTGGGTGCGCCCGCTTAGGGGAGCAGCACGTGGTGGAGGGTCCCTCCTGCCCCCTCAGGCCACTCCAGTCACTAATTCCCAGGACTGTTGCTTCATTTGTCATCACTACCATGACCCAGGTTCCCTCCTCTCTCCCCCTACCTGTCTCCCCACAGGTGGCCCTCTGCCTCCCAGCATGGCCAGAGCTTTCCCCTTGCATGGGCGCGCAGGCCTCAGCTATCCCCCTCTCCATCTCTCTGTGCTCTCCGCCCCAGGGATTTATCTCTCTGGCCACAGGACCTTTGCACTTGCCACCTCTTGCCTCACAGGCCCCCTCCTTGTCAGGCAGACTGCACCCACTTCCCAAGCCAGTCATTCCATGTGTTTCTCAGCCCAGCCTGGGCAGGGGCCCCCTTTACACATGGTCACGGCAACATGAATGTCCCTTCTTTTGACTGGAGCATGAGGGTGAGGGGTTTGGGAATCATGCCTCTCCCCATTACTAGCTGGCCTAGGAGGGCACTGGTCAGTGCAGTGATTCTTTCCACTTGGCCCCTGGTGCCTCCCACGTGGTTGGCAAATTGCTTCCCTCATGGAATGTTCCTAGAGCATCTCCCAGCTCCTGGAAGGAGTCGACCGGATGGGCACACAGGAGGGATGCCAGCACACCAGGCTTACGCTGGGGCCTGGTGGGACCAGGGGGCCATCACTCTGCCGTGAAGCCTGGGGTGGCTGCTCCAGGCGGGGGGCAGGTAGAGATGCCCACCAGGAAGAGGGGCAGGCAGTCGCCCCTTTGGCATCTTCCCAGAAGGTTCCTGCCTCCAGACCCGACCCCAGTTTGGCCCTGGCTTGGCCAGTCTCTGCCTCAGTCTCCCCCCGCCCCCAGGGCCCTTCCCATTCAGTCCTCTTGGGCCTTCACTTGGGGGTCCCCGCTGTCCCGCTCCTCACCGTGGCTACTGCTTCTCTCCGACACACTCCCCCCGGCAGCCATGAACACGCTGAGTTCCCCGTTTTGGGGTTTTTAAGGGCTTTTATTTGTATCAGTGCGGTGCTCTGGCTCTGAATAGAGCCCCCTGCAGCCCATCCCGGCAATGGGCACAGCGGAGGACACAGAACAGTAGCGTTCCGCTTCTGTGGAACGAGGACAGAGTGGGGTGACAGACATGTGCTGACCAGGCCAGAGCTGCTTTTGGGGCATGTGTGTGTGTGTGTGTGTGTGTGTGTGTGTGTGTGTTTTGGATGGGGGTGCAGGCATGGTCGTGCGGAGTGGGGACACAACTGTGACAACTGAGCAGAGGAAGGGGCGACCACGAGGTTTCCAGGAGGCTCCATAGATTCTGGAGAAAGCTGGGTCAGAGGGACCCCGACATCGCCCACAGCGTGTGGGACAACAGCACTCGCCTTCTGCAGCACATCCTGCCAGAACCCCAGAGCAGGGGTGCAGCTCGGCCCCCCACTGTGCTGCCTGACCCGGGGTTGTAGCTTCATCTGCTGCTCCTTTCCCTGCCGCCATGCAGAGACCCAAGGAACGCCAAGGAATGCCCCCCAGCACAACAGCAGGAATCTGGGCCTGAACTGCTGCTGCTTTGGATTTTAGGTTTTTTTGATTTACTTTTGGGACACGTCTGGCAGTGCTCAGGGCTTACCTGTGACTCTGTGCTCAGGGATCGCTCTTGGTAGGTTTCAGGGGACCATATGGGATCCTGGGGTCAAACCCGGGCCTGCTGTGTACTAGCTGGCCCTCCCCTCTGTACTATGGCTCCAACCTCATCGAACCCTTGCTTCTTACTAACGGGGGTTCTCCTGCCCTTCGGGCCCCCACTCCCCAAGTGGGGGACACTGTTCACTGTTCACGTCACCCGGGAACACACACGCTGCCTCCTGCAGGCTTTGGAGCTGCTCCGGGAACCTCTGCAGCCCCCTAGGAGCCGGCGGTCACGGGAAGGCCCTGTGCAGGGGGTGTTGATCTCACGATAATGCGATAATGACAAAGGGGTCAGCATTGTATCCCCCCCCACACACACACACACACTCTCCACCCCTTGAGCCTGCACAGTGGCGTTTCGGCAGGGAGAGTGCAAGGCTGCCCATTCCTGCTGGGGGTCCGGCCTGGCCGGGGGGCTTGGAAGTTGCCCCGTTTACCTGCTGCCTGTAGCCTGGAGGCGCCCTGGGGCTCCTCATCTCCTTTCCACAAAGTCTTCCAGCCGCTGCCTGAAGGTCAGAGACTGGGGTGGTCTCAGTGATCAGCAGGAGCGGCCGGTGCTTCAGGTTCCTGGCAGGGTCGGACGTGAGGCAACTGTACAAAGCTCGGCACATGTGCGGCTAACTCTGGGCCAGGGAGACCACACAGCTGACAGGGCACGTTGCGTGCCCAATGCCAGCCCAAGCTTGATCCTCGGTTCCCAGATGCCCCCCTCCACCCCCCTCCAGCCCACCAGGAGTGGTTCCTAAGCACAGAGCCAGAAGCCAGCCCTGAGCACAGCCGAGCGTAGCCCCAAAACCCGAACACCAACTAAACAAAAGGCAGCACAATGGGGAGACCTGACAAGCACGACTGATTTGGGGTGGAGGTGGGGTGACAGGGAGCGGACTGGGTGCTGAAGGGTGAGGGAGACGACCACACTGGTGAGGAGTGTGGTGTTGCAGTTAGGTCCAGGAGGACCCATTGCAAGCCGAAAAATCAAAAACAAAAAAGAAAGCAGAGGGAGGCAGGGAGGTAGAGGAGGAAGGGCTCAGAGAAACCAGAAACCGTGCTTTTTTTTTTTTTTTTGCTCATCTAATTTTTTTTTATAATTTTTGATTTTAAATAAAAAATTTTACAATGCCAGAAAAAAATATTTTAAAAGGATTATATATTGGGACTGGAAAAATAGCACAGCGGTTATGGCATTTGCCTTGCATGCAGCCAACCGGGGTTCAATTCCCAGCATCCCATATGGCCCCCCAAGCACCGCCAGGAGTAATTCCTGAATGCATGAGCCAGGTGTGACCCAAAAAGCAAAGCAAAAAAAAAAAAGGATGGTATATTAAGTCTCAATTAAAAAAAAATTTTTTTTATGAATCACCATGAGATACTGTTACAAGTCTCAATTCTTACATCTGTAGTCACTTTTGGAGGGGACATGAGAGGTGGTGTTTGTGGTGGGGACTGAACCCAGGGTCTCAATCATGTGAGGCAAGTGCCCTAACCCAGAGCCACAGCCCTGGGCCCAATTGAAGAATTCTAAGGGTTTGGGCTGGGTTTTTTTTTTTTTTTTTACCTTTGAGGGAACCTCATCTGGTGGTGCTCAGGTACTACTGGTGCTGATAGATGCTCAGAAGACAGTGCTCAGGGGACCATGCTACACTGGGAATAGAAGCTGGGCCTCCTTCGTGCAAAATATTAGGAGAGATAGTACAGTGGGTGAGGTTCTTGCTTTGAACATGACTGACCCGGGTTCAACCACCATCACCCCCTAGGGTCCCCTGGGCCCTGCCTGGAGTGATCCCTCCCGAGAGTGCGGATTCAGGAGTAAGCCCTGAGCACTGCCAGGTGTGGCCTGCAAACAAAACAAACAACAAAATACTTGCGCACTCTCTCCAGTCCTGAGCAGTGGTTTGAGTGCTCCCATTTTGCCCATAAAGAAATAAGGTCCTGCAAGGTTTATCGACTTGCTCAGGGATTCCAGGTCTGCTAAATGAAGGAGGTGGTGCAGGAGTGGAGTCCCTAGGATTCTTTCCCCACCCTGTCACCTGTCCCCTGCTTTGCTGTCCCTGAGCTGGCAGTTTAGAGTGTTATTCACACCTAAGGACTCCCGCTCACCATCATCACAGAGCGCCGGCACCTTCTCTATGTTTCTGAAAAAGGCCCTTCTCAGAGCCATTACGTCAGCCGCCAGCGTCAGCGCTGGACTGGGAAGGAGTCCGTTGGAATTAAATCTGAAGAAGAGAAGCCATATTGCCCCGTAGCTGGAAGCCTGTCTCATGAGCTGGGGGAGAAGGCAGCTGGAATAGAGAAGGGATCACTTCTCTATGATGGTTGGAGGGATCGTTTGGGATGGGAGATGTGTGCCAAACGGGAGATGTGTGCTGAAAGTGATGCCAAATGTGATAACCTCTCGTATCTGTGTTGCAAACCATAATGCCCAAAAGTAGAGAGAGAGTATGGGGGAAATTGCCAAAGAGGCGTGGCGGTGGGGGGTGGTATACTGGGGACATTGGTGGTGGAGAATGTGCACCAGTGGAGGGATGGGTGTTTGATCATTGTATGATTGAAACTCGAACATGAAAGCCTTGTAACTGTAGCTCACGGTGATTCAATAAAAAAAATAAATAAATAAATGTTGTATCTCACACACAAAAAAATCTGAAGAGGAGAGACAAGGTCATCCTTTGAAATGACAGGGGTGGTCTTTTTCTAAGTGGGAGAGGGGTGGCTTGGGGAGCCCCAGCAGGGTTCGGTGCTTTATTTATTTTTTTATTATGCATTTTTATTCCACTCTTCCTTTGCTTCTAATGCACTGGTGGCTTAGAGGAGAGACTTTAATTGACAACAATTGAATAATCAACATGTAACATGAAAACAAACCCCAGCTTTAAAGGAGGGGGAATATGGCCCAAAAAAGGGGGGTGAAATAAGCAAATGCAGAGATTTGAAGTGTTCGTTCCTGCACTGTAGCGACTCAGAAAGAATTTCCCAGGTGTTTGTTTTGCTGGAAGAGGCCCTTTGGCTTCTGATCACTCACCAGCCCCAATGCTGACGACCAGTGAGGGCGAGACTCACTTTCCTCCCCAGCAGGGGCAGCTGCCCGCTGAGCCCAGGGAGGGGCCTGTGCCACCAGCAGTCACGTGGGGGTCTCTGGGGCGGGATGGGTCCTATGGTGAGGATTGGATTGTGTCCCTGTGGAATGCCCCATGGACACGCTCTCAGGGTCTCCGAGGCTGATCTCAGCCTCTTTGGAACTGGGTTGTAGCCGATGTGACAGGTTTGGGGGCGCTGTCCTTGGGGCATCCCTTCACGCCCTACCGAGGTCACGAGTTGCTCCCTACGAGAGGCTCTCTGGCACGGCCATGGCTCCGGAGCACAGAAACCAATCTCATAATTATCTGACTCTCAAAGAAATACTTCCAGGCTTATTAAGTAAAATACCAGAAATCCAAAATCATGCGGCCGCAATTGCGGCCGTGCAACATCATTTGATTCTTGTGACCCGCTGCAGAAAACAAATTATTTCACAATGCCTTTTCAGTATGTCTGATTTGGGTGTGTAAACTCTAAATAATAATGTGCATCTTAGA
>JAOXYA010481154.1:0-16319 GCA_028565675.1 Sorex palustris | reverse complement strand
TTCTTACTTTTTTTTTTTTTTTTTTTTTTTTGCTTTTTGGATCACACCTGGCCTTGCACAGGTTTACTTCTGGCTCTGCACTCAGAAATTACTCCTGGCAGTGCTCAGGGGACCCTATGGGATGCTGGGAATCAAACCCAGGTCGGCAGCAAATGCCCTCCCGGCTGTGCTATCGCTCCAGCTCCTGCCAATTAGTTTTTAAGGAAAAGGCCACACCGACTGCGTGTGTGGATTTCTTTACATGACCACACTTGGACGAAAAGACCTTGGACCACACTTGGACGAAAAGGGGAGGGGCACGACCCCCAGGAAGGGTCTTACTCTGCATTGTCCCGAGACGAGTCTGTGCTACCAATCTCATGGGTCCCCAGGGTCCGGCCGGGCCAGCAGGACAGTCGGGCACTGCACCTCCTCTCAGCTGCCTCAGCAAGGCCGAGGCCCAAGCTCTGGGTGGGGCCTTCAGCGGGGGCTCCGTCCCAGCCCCCCACTGGGCCCCCAGTGCCCACAAGCCCCCGCCTCATGCGGCCCTCAGGCCCCTGGGGCTGGAGGGGAAAATTAATTCTTTTGCCCCGACTGGTAATTAGAACTTCAATTAAAATGTCATCAAGCACAGCCTGTGTTCCACGTGTGCAATTCGAAACGCCACCACCCCTGGGTGACGCAGCTCCGGGGCCTCCCGCCCTCGAACTCTCCGAGGAGCCCAGAGTCCCGGCCCTGCTCTGCGGGCAGGAAAGGCTGCACGGTGTTGAGGGCACCCCCAGCCCTGGGCAGAGAGCGGGGTCTGACGTGCTGCAGCGGCTGCCTGGGCGCTCCTTCTCTCCCAGGTTTCCTGTAAACTGAGCCAGGAGGGAAAAGTGCTGAGCAGGGCATCCCTGAGGCGGAACCGCGGGACGAATGGCGCCAGGGAGGCTGCCGCCCCCCCCCCCCCCGGCTCTGGGGCTCTGCCCTTCTGGGACCCGGGGACAGGGATCCGGCCTCTGCTGTGTCCTCCTCTCCCCCTCCACCTCTTTCCCCCTAACCCACTTGTTGGGTTTGGGCCCCAAGGCCCCATGAGTTGGGAGGGTGGACAGGTGGCCCATCTCAGCGGCCCTGTCCCTGGAGGTGGCCCTGTGAGGTGGTGGCAGGGGAGAGGGTGTCTGTGGATGGATGTGGTCTGTGGCAGGGTTTGTGAGTGAGTGTGGCCTAAGGTGGGTCAGTGGCGAGTACGGTCCAGGGTGGGGTCTGCAGTGTGACCGTGGCAGGGTTGGTTGGAGAGAGTGGCCCGTAGCGGGGTCTGTGGTAAGTGTGATCTGGGGTGAGGTCTGTGGGTGGAGTAGTGAGTGTATCGTGGTGCGATCCATGGCGGGGTCCGTGGGTGGCGTGGCCTGTGGTGGGGTCCGTGGGTGACATGGCCCGCTGCAGGGTCCATGGCCGGGTCTGTGGTGAGTGTGATCCGTGGCGGGGTCTGTGGTGGAGTCCCTGGGTGGCGTGGCCCGTGGCAGGGTCCGTGGCGGGGTCTGTGGTGGGTATGACTTGTGGCAGGGTCTGTGGGTGGCGTGGGCCGTGGCGGGCTCCGTGGTCAGGAGAGGGCATCGCGGCTTTTCCTGCTCGTCCTGCTGTGCATGTGAGATCGATTGGGCCGACTCACCGATGACCCTGGGAGGCTAATGGCCTCGGCCACTGCTGTACCTGGGCACTTAGCACTGCTCAGGCCTATTTTTGAACACTGGTATTTGTTACCATACAATTATGAACAATTTTACTCTCCTGATTGTTATTCTAACAAGGATGATCCTGTTACTCGCTTGATGGTGCTGCATTAACTCTGGGCTATTGATTAGTGCTGATTGCCTGCCTGAGTGACCCTCACCTCCCGGCCCCGACTCCTTCTTCTCAGGACCCCCGAGACGCAGCGGGCATGCGGGTGACCCCTTTCCGCGGTCCAGCTGTGCACACGGTGTCCTTGCTGGGCTGAGGGGAACAGAAGCTGCGGGAGCCCCAGAGGAAGCCACGCCCCAGTGCCACCCCGGGCAGCTGGGTGCCCCTTGGGAGAGGGCGCTGGGTGGGTTCAGTCCCACTGGCCCAGCGGGGCACACAGCACCCAGGACTCTGGCTCCCGACAGCTCGTGTCTTCAGGGGACTTGCCCTGCGACCCGACCTGCCAGTGCTGCCCAGGGATCCCCCCTTCGCCCCCCCCCCCCGTACTCTCGGGAGCTCAGGTGGCAGGGCCCGGGATGCTGGCTGGGCGGGGGATGAGGCGCTCTGTGGATGGTGGGGGGGAGGCGCACCATGGGCTGGGGACATGGACTGGGGAGAGTCCACTCTGAGGAGGTCGTGGACTGTGGGGGCTGGGGGCCATGGGGGGCTGGGGGCGTGGGGCTCCATGGCCGTCCCCTCCCGTGGGCAGTGTGTGGGCTGAGTGGGTGCAGAGGCCTTTTCCTGCCTCCGGGGAGGTGTCTTTCTCCTCAGGCGCCTGTCTGGGCCCAGCACTTCCGTTTTCTCTGAAGCTAGTGTTTCCTTGCTGCGGGTCTGCCTCAGGGCTGTCCATCTGGTCCCCTGCCCTGCCCCCCCTCCACCCCTCGGTCCTGGAGCAGGCCTGCGGGGGTTACCAGAGGGGAGCTGGCCCTGCTCTCGGCCAGGGTGAAGCTCTGGATGAGCCCCTGCAGTGAGTCTGGGGTGCCTCCCCGCCTGTCTGGGTGCCCAGCACCAGGAGGCTGTCTCGGGTCTGAGCAGGGTGAGCTGGGGGTGCATCACCTCTGCCCCAGAGTCTGCCCACAGTCCCCCAAGTCACAGAAACCCCCTCCCAGTCGCCGACCAAGGACAGGGGCCCAGACTCAGCCACGAGTCCTGTCCAGCCCGGCAGGCCTGGCCTCTCGGGCAGCCAGTGGGTCGTGCGGTGCCTGGCAGTGCCTCTGGGTTCAGGTTGGCGGCTCCTGCACCATCCCTGCCCTGCCCAGACTTTTCTCAGCGCTGCTGCAGGGGACTCAGGGTCTGCTCGACTTCGGGACCCTCCCCAGGGGACCACGGCAGCTGGTGTGTGTCCCCCTCCCTCCAGCCTTGCCTCCGTGGCAAGTGCAGGCGTGTCTGCCGGGTCCGTGGGCTACGAAGCAGCCTCCCCTGCAGGGCGGGACCCGTCCTCCCTCCGGCCGTCTGCACGTGGCCAGCCTGCTCAGCCTTTGGCTACTGGCTCCAGGGCTCCATCCTGGGCACCTCCGGATGGCCACCCCGCGGGCATGGCCCTTGCAGCGCCGGGCGAGGGCACAGGGAGATCGGGCTGGTCAATACCTCCATGATGAAGATTAAAATGCAACGCTCGGTTCCTAAAACTATTAGGACAATTCATCTTT
This sequence comes from Sorex palustris, assembly GCA_028565675.1. Classification (NCBI taxonomy): domain Eukaryota; kingdom Metazoa; phylum Chordata; class Mammalia; order Eulipotyphla; family Soricidae; genus Sorex; species Sorex palustris. Next base: position 12,993 of record JAOXYA010481154.1, on the reverse strand, counting down.
TCTCATCGGGGAATCAATAGAAACATAACTTACTGGAGCAAAAGAACCGCACGCTTACGTAATACATATTTAATCGATTTGCTTATTCCTAAAAATAATGTGTGATTTGTCAGAGTTTAGCATTTTTAGCCCCATCCGGAACGTCTGACCTCTCTCGTCCTCGAGCTCAGTGAGGGGCCGCTGACCGCAGCCCAGTCCCGCTCGGCGCTCCTGGCTCTGTAGGCTTGATTTCTAGTTACTCATCTTTTCTTCCTTTGCAAATGTCGGCCAGGGCGCGGGCTCAGGGGAGGAGCAGCCTCCAGGCCCAGTTCCCGGTGGGAACAAAACCAAGAAAATTCAAAACCCACAATATCTTCCTGCTCACCCAATGCAGCCACTGGCCTCGGAGGGGGCAGGTGGGGGGAGGACGAGGAGGTGGGGATGGGGGCAGGGACCCTCAGGCAGGGGGCGGGTGAGGAGGCTGAGGCCCTTGGGAGGAGACAGGTGAGGTGGCAGGCGGCCCGCTCAGCTCTAGCAGTGCTTCTTTTGGGAAGGAAGTGAGGCAATTTTGCCCCAAACCCACAGGCAGCAGGCGATAAGCAGCTGATAAGATGAGCCCCTGGGCTGCTGCACCAGTGGAGAAGGGGTCCTGGCCCTGGGCATCCTTACTAGGAATCAGAACTGTGGCTGGGCCCCCTCCTACCTCCCCCTCCCCCCAGGGTGCAGGGCCTGAAGAGTAGCCAGGGTGGGGCTACATCTTAGTTCAGGGGCCACCGTCCCCCCCACAGTGGGGCCCAGCAGGTCTGAACCCAGCACTGGGCAGCCTCCCCCCATGGGTCTGGGATGAGAGGGAGAGTGGGAGGGGCCACACGGGGCCCAGGTGAGGCTGGAGGCCCCCAGGGACGGGGACAGGCTGCTTTGTCTAGAGAGCTGGTGCTCTCCTGAAATTCCATCTGCCCTCCAGGGCCTTTGATCACTTTCCACCAGGAAGAGCCTGGGAGCGGGAGGGAACCCACCACCCACATGCCCGCTAAGCCGTACCGTGGCCGGGACGCTGGGGAGCCCCACTTGGGGTCCCCGAACGTGTGTTTGTGGCGTGTGCCGGGTGGTGTGGGACAGGCTGGGGCCCTAAGCAGGGCGACTGGGTCTCTCCGGCCTCCTGCCCTCCCTCTTTCTTCCCAACGAGGCCTCAAGGATCAGATTTCCACTTACTTCCTGCACCTCCAACTAATTTCTTTCAACCTGCCAAAGAAATGCCATTAACCGAGGAGACAAGGAGCCGGAAGGCTTATCCTCTTTAACTTCATTCTTCAAAGCAAAGCCTCGCCAAACCCGGAGCCGCCCTGCAAGAGCCCCTGGCTAGTGCTCTGAGCTGCCACCTGGATTCACGAGTCCTCCCACCCCGCGGGGTCACCGCCCAGCCCTGGGCCATCTTCTTAGCTGGGAGAGGGCCGCAGCCTCGGGCCTGGCCAGACTCCTGTCAGCTGAGTTTGCGGAGGACACTTTCGCACTTTAGCAAACTCTGTGCCGAAGCTTGATCCCGTACGAGTAGGAGGGTAGGGTGGACCTGGGATGGTCGAGAGAGGCACCGAGAGGACTGGCCAGCACACACTGGCAGACCTGGGCTGGGTGGTGGCGTGAGGACGGAGCTTGTCTTGGGCACAGAGGGACAAAGGCTACCGACAGTTGTGCCAGGGATGCATCCCACAAACAGGCGCTTCCTGTGCCACAGCGTCTCCTGGCCCTGCCAGGGTCCTGTTTCCAGGTGGACCATCCACCTGCGCCCCTGGAATCCACCACACCGCTCATGGCACACCCCGCCTGGTGTGGTGTCCGTCTTTGGGCACCAGTGAGGGCTGCCGGGTGCTGCTCGGCCACCGAGGCCACCTCCCCAGCCACGCCCCTGGTGGCCAGGCCACTGCAGCAGGTCCTGGCCACGCCACTGCGGTGCATTCCCACAGGGCACTTGGCCTCCCTCTGCGGCAGTGACGAAGCTTATTATTATTTCTTGACAGAGCTTATTTTTAGGCCTTTCCTGGCTTCTTTTTTCCTTCCTCTCATAAAAATAGTGTCCATTTCCCTGAGATTGCAAAGATCATTAGAGAGCAAGGAGGGAGAGAGGGCGCGCACAAGGCCACGGCGCCTGTGAGAGGCGCCCAAGGGCACTATCCACGCAGTGAAGGTGGAGCAGGCCTAGGCCGGGCTGGGGCTGGGCTGCCCGGCGGGGGCTCTTGGGACGGGCCCACACTGCTCAGATCCGTACTCCACTCCAGGGAGGTCAGTGGCCCAGGGACAGCCTCTGGCCCCACCATGGGCCTGGACAGCTGGGGACGGTGCTGTAGTCAAGTCACCTTCCGGTCAGCTGTGGCACCCTCTGTGGTCCCAGATGGACAGGGTAGATGGCCCAGTCTCAGCAGGAGCCGAGCGGACTCTGGGAGCACTGTGGTCTGGAAGCCGTCCTCCCCCGAACCAGAGCCACTGGAGCACAGGGGGTCTCTCACCGAGCCCGCCTACAGCGTGGGGTGGGTGGGATTTTATCTCGCGTCTAAGAGTCAGGGCGTCTAAGTGGCCACCTCCTTTCTGAGCTGCTGGCCAGACCCTGGTCAGCCACTGGAGGCTCTTGGTAAACACTTCGCCTGTGCCCCCAGAGCCACTAGCCGTGGAGGTATGGGCGATGCAGGGCCCTGCCCTCGGTGTCCATCTGGTTGTCCTGAGACTGTCCAGGGTGTCTTCGTGGGCTCCATAGCCGCCGTGTGGAGCTGCCCTCCCTGCAGCCTCCTGCACACCAATCTGGGCCAGGTGCCAACCCAGAGCCGCCGCACTGCGGGGCACGTGTGCTGGGTGCTGCCCCATGTGCTCACGGGGCGTGTGTGCTGCGGAGGGCTCGCGGGCTCACATGGAGCACGTGCTGGGCGTGTGTGTGCTGGGTGCATGTGCCAGGGAGGGCCCGTGGGCTCACAGGGCACGTGTGTGTGGGCACTGGGCGCTCCTGCTCTAAGGGGGAGCCACCCTCAGCTCACTGACAGGCCACGTGTCTGGCCCAGCACCAAGGATGCTGCCAGGGGCCTCATGGCTCTTGTAACGTGGATTGAGCCAGCAGGGTGGGGGCCGGGGGGCTGTAGGAAGGTCATAGGTCAGAGGTATGCAGCCACATCTGGTCTTGTTGCCCAGCCCGTAGCACCAGCATTCCTGCCCAGAAAGCTGATGAGCGACAAGCTGACTGGGGACACACTTGGAAGGTTCCAGATCCTCCTCCCCAGAAAAGCAAAGCCGGCCCCCACAGCACCTCTAGTGGCCAGATGCTGGCCTGGCCAGCTCTGTGCTTCTCAGTGGGTTGTGGGGCAGGGCTGGTGGGCGGGGCTGTGGGTGTCTGTCCCTCAGGGAGCCTGGCTGGTGGGTCAGCAGCGGAGCCCCTTCTGTGGGGTACAGGAGATTCAGCACTGCCAGGCTGGGCACAAAGACCCCCTCCCACCCCATCCACTAACCACAGCCCAGATGGGCGTCAAACCAAGACGGGGAAACACGGGGGTAGCAGGCAGGGTCTCCTTAGAGGCAGGCTGCCAGGCAGGCTCACGGCTAGTCCAGAACGTTCCAGGGGTGCAGTCGATGGGGCTTCCGGCGACAGCAGCTGCAGCCCAAGCTCCTCACTAGGGGCGCCTGCGAGCCCCTCGTTCACCAGGCCGGAAGTGGGGGGGCACGAAGTGGCTCCTGGAGGAGGGGCTTGCTCAGACAAGCTGGTGGGCCAGCAGAGCTCTCCTCCCTGACACTGCCTGGCCCCTCACCACCTCAAGCCTGTGGCCAGGCTGAGCAGAGGGGCATGTGGGGGTCTCTGGAGACCTGAGCAGGGCTGAAAGAACCGTGTCCTAGCTTCCCCCTCCTGCGGAGTTGGAAACAGGCGCAGAAGAGGGGGGTGGGCACGGCCCAGACTGCTCACCCTCAGTGTCAGGCAGCGCAGGGAAGGGTGAGAGGAAGGTGAGCTCACTGAGGGCTCAGGCGGATGTGTGCTGTGCGCTCAGGGGACCCGACCCAGCCCCTCATGTCTCCAAGTGGAGACTCGGACCAAGCAGAAAAAGAGAAAACCCAGCTAGGCCTCAGGCTCGGTTCCTGGAACTGAAACAGATTCAGTTTCCCAGCAATGAAACATTGTAACTAGCATAACTAGCCAACCTGAAACACTGTAACTAGCGTAATTTAGCCAACCTGAACCCACCTGGGATAGTTCCTGGGTGGCAAGAGGGCTCAATCAATCACTATGCCCCAGAAATTGCCTTTTGTTAACCCTAAAAGAATGAGTAGCCTATGTAACCATAAACTGCTAGTGGAAACTATTGTTTAACTATTGCCTGACCACTGTGACCCTAGACACTTGCCCAAAAAAGTTTTAGTAACTAGGTAAGGCTTTTTTCTGAAACAATAAGGTATGTACTGCTCATGTAATCAAACCCTGTATAAATTGCTTGCTGCCTGAAGTTGGGGTCCCTATCAAGAGACCCCTCAGTGGGTGAGATAGTTGACCCCAGTATATGGAAAAAAACTCTTGCTGCTTTTGCATTATCGAGTTAGTGTCTGTCCGTCTTGCCACTTGGAAACCCAGAATCCCGGGCTTAACATTAGCACAGTCAGGAGTGGCCCCCGAACAATAAAGTGACATAAGATGGAAATCTGTTTCAGGGGGAACAGTCGGATCTGCTATAAATGGGAGGGACCCCCACAGGGTATCTAGAGGGGCCAGACAACTTCTCCTCACCATGGCAGTGACCTCAGGTAGCAGCAGGTGGGGCCAGGAAGTCAGACCACACCACCTTCCAGAATGTTCCAGATAGCTGTGGGGGTGCCCGTGGGGGTCAGCATCAGACTCTCAGACTGCAGACGCGCGGGGGCCCAGAGCTGGCCCCTGTGACCCCCAAGTCCAGGGGGCAGAGGCGAGTGACAGTGGCTTGGCCCCTGACCCTGCTATCCTGCTCACGGCCTCCCGGCCGCCCTTTCCCACGCGGCAGGATTAAGCTGTCACCAGAGAGCTGCTGAGGGCGGGACCCGGGGCTGGGGCTTGGAAGGAGGAATCCCCGTGGGATCTCACACAGCCCTTTCTGACCCCCTGGACAGCCCTGCCTCACCTGCTGGCCTTTGCTGTCTTCATCAAAGCTGAAAGCAAGACTGGGACACAGGTGCCTGCCTGCCCTCCCCACCCCGCCAAGCTGGAAGAGAGACATGGCCTCCCACACGAAACACAGTCCCAGTCCCTGCTCCCCAGCGTGCGCACAGCCGGGACTGGGGTCCTGTGACCCCTCAGGTCTCAGCGCCTCCTGTGGCCAGAGGTGCCAGCGGGTCCCTAGGAAAGGAGAGAGGCATGGAGAGCCTTCCCCATCCCAGCCCTCACCCTGAGCCCCGCGCAGAGCGCACGATGCTGACAGGCCCCGCATGGACCAGAGGGAACTGGTGGGAGCCAGTCCACGCTCGGGGAACTTGTGCTGAGAGTGCCCTGGACACAGAGTCTGGCTGGTCCTCAGCCGCAGGGAGCCGCAGGGCTGACGGGGAAGCGACAGGCGGCCACAGAGGGTGCCTGAATTATTCACAAGCCCGCCATCGATCCCACCCTGCATGTGCTTCCTTTGAGATATTTCTGGAGCTCGCTTCAATATTTAATTCAGCCCAAACCTGTAGGTCGCCAGCAAATGTGCATCTGGTGACCGCGAGAGGCAGCATTTGCCACGGCACTTGTGTGCCGGGAGGGGACAGCGGGGCTGAGGGGGCCTCGCTCTCTGCCTCACAGCTCCTGGGGGCCTCTCTTGCTCTGCTTTGTCACCATCAGTGTGACCTGGGGTCCAGGAAGTGCAGGAGCAGGCAGGAGGGGGCAGGAGGGGGCAGGAGGGACCAGGGTGACACTGAGGCCTGCACAACTGTGTGCACCTGCATGCACCTGTGGGCACCTGACACACCTACACGCACCTGTGGGCACCTGCACTCACCTGCGGGCACCTGCACTCACTTTCGGGTACCTGCACGCACCTATGGGCACCTGCAGGCACCTATGGGCACCTGCAGACACCTAGGGGCACCTGCCCGCACCCACGGACATCTGCACCCACGGGCACCTTCACTGACCTCCGGGCATCTGCACTCACCCACGGGCACCTGCTTGCACCCACCTGTGGACACCTGCGCCCAGACCCTTCCCTGAATGGTTATCCCTGCACCGTGGCCCTTCTCGGGTCGCAGAGGCTGGGCTGTGCTGGGCGGTGTCAGCAGGGTCGTGCTGCAGAGGCTCCCGGGAGGAGCCAGAGCATGTGGGCGGGTTGCTCAGAGCTAATTCCCCAGACGCTGAGACTCTGGTTGCTCTGAAAGGCCCAAGAGCAGTCCCCGAGAGCCTTCCAAGCTGGGGAGGCCGGCAGGGACTGTCCACTCATGCCCCTGAGATTCGGGCCCTTCCCAAGCCAGCCCAGCTCCAGCCAGGCCCAGCCACAGAAGCCCTGGGGAAGACGTGCTTGCCGGGATCCGAGGGCTGGCCACGAGGAGGCGAACCCTGTGTGGCCGAGGGCCGACGCCACTGTCCTGGAGATGCGACTGTGCCCAGCTCCACCCCAAGCCCTGTCACCTCTTCCGGCAGCAAGGAGGGGAAGGCGGGTGTGCCCACAGTTCTCAGTTCCAAGCGCCACCCGACCGAGGGTGGACTTGGCCCCCTTGGGCCTCTGGCAAGTTCAAGTCAGAGGTCACAGCTCCAGAAGGGTGAGGGTGGCAAGTGGTGCCCGTCCAGCTGGGAACCTCCCCGAGGAATCCTGGCCCAGACCTGTGCATTGTGCCCCTAAGTTCAGCCCACACAACAGGCTCTGTGGTTCACCCACTAGGTCTGCATTTCATGCGATGTCTGCAGTGCTCACGGGGCCTGGGGCTCACCTGGAGGGGCACACATCTATGGTTCTGGTGCTTCTCTGCCCAGAGCCCTCTCCATGGTCCGGGGGCGGGGGGGACACTGCAAAGATGGGGCAGCACCGTGTTCCCGTGCCTAGCCAACACCAGGGCGGGCAGGGAGGGCCTGGAGGGCTTCATTTTCAGGGCTGAAGCCCCCCTCTGTGGCAGCGTCATCATCTCTTTGTCTTTTTCCACTCCTGGTGGTGCTCGGGGGACCCTCATGGACGCTAGGGATGCAACCCGGGTCGGCCGTGTGCAAGGCGACGCCCTCCTCGTGTGCTGCTGCTCCAGGCCGCGTTGCCCATCTCTGGCAGAGTGCCTGTGGTCAGTGAAGGGTCCTGCTCTGAGGCTGCGAGCCCACGGCAGTGTCCACACATGCTGCCACTTCCCACAGATCACCCCTTGGTGGCCCCTGAGCCCCATGGTCACACCCTGCCCCCCCCCACCGCCATGGCCACACCCGAAGGCAGAATCAGAGCCCAGTGGAGGGTGCGGGAGAGCCCGGGAAATGTGCTTGATGAGAGGGCAGCACTTACTGCCCACGGGGCAGCCTCAGAGGACCATGTGAGTCCGGGCGGGCACAGGGAGGTCTGAGGGGCAGGGGGTGGTCAGAGGGGATGGGGGGAGGTCCTGGGGGTAGGGGAGGTGAGAGGGGATGGGGCTCAGGGGGGCAGGGTTGAGGTGAGGAGTAGGGCGGTTGGGGAGCCAGTGTCCCAGAGCCTGGTGCTCTCCCCGCTGTGCTCCCATGGAGTGCTCCCGCACACTGGCAACACTGACCATCGGCTGGTGTGGAGTCTCTGTGGGTCCAGCCCCCTCTCCAGGCTGTGCACCCAGCCTGGGTCTGAGTCACCTCCGGGAAGTGGCCCAGGGCTTGGGCAGGGCCCTGGACATTTCCGCAGGTGCCAACACTCCTCAGGGCCCTCACAGGTGTGACTCTCACCACCAAGAAGGGCCACGGGCCGGGTCACCGAGACCACCAGAAGCCCGGTCTGGAGTCCAGAGAGGCTTGAGTGTTCTGGGCCCTGGGGCCCTGGTCAGTGCATTGGGAGGGGCAGCAGGGACAGTCCCGGTGCCAGCGGCCTGCACGTGACTCTCTGAGGGAGCTTCCTGCTGAGGACCTGGGCTCCCTGTCCCTCAGCGCCCGGCGCGATTTCATAGATTTGCTATTTATTTATTTAGGTTTCAGGGCCATGCCCAGAGGGTCTCAGGGGCACACCCAGGCATCCTCCCACTGCCGACTGGACCTCAGGCCCCATGTACCCAACAGGTTCCAGGAATACTCCTCCTGCTGCGGGCTGCCCCTCCCCACCCTCACCCCCCCACACTCAGCGCCTGGGCCCCACAGGTTCTGGGAACCCTCTTTGCGCCCACATACCTCCCGGATACTCAGGCCCCGAGAGCCCACTCAGGCGGCTCTTGGATGCTGATGGCACTCAGCGTTGAGCACTCTGACCCACCCAGTCCCTCTGGCTGGCCAGACTCAGCCGCCTCTACTCCATGGCCACTTCCTCGGGGCCCTGCCCAGCTGGGGTGTTGTCCACGGCCAGGGGAGCAAGGGGGCAGCCGGGCTTCCCTCACCCCATGCTTTCAGGATGGGGGCCAGGATTCCAGCTCTGGGATCCCTCGCACCCCTGCTGTGGCTGAGAAGCCCACAGATCTCTGGTTGGAGCCATTCTGGGTAGGGGAGGTGCGTGTGTGAGCTCGGGCCAACAGGCCTCTGTCCTCAGTGCCCCGGGGGGGGGGGCAGCGACAGGCTCATGAGGTGTTTCCTGAGCAGCCCCCAAACTTCACCGCAGAACACCGGGCCCCTGACTGGCCTCCCCCGGGAAGGCTGACCGTGTCCTGGGCCAGGCCCCGACAGAGCCCCCTCGGGCCTCACGGCCTTCGTCTTGCCAAGACGCACTTTGAGCCTGTTGTGGGCAGCGCTGCCAGGCCCCACTCGGGTTCTGTTTTGGAAACCCGACCCGACTCCCCGGCTCTCCCCGGCCCATCAAAGTGCACCTCCCGCCAGACGCTGACAGGGGCCTTTCCTGCCCGGGAACCTCGCCTGGGGTCCAGGTGCAGGAGGAGCCTGGGGAACTGGCATGTGCCCGCATGCTGCCCCTGCAACACATGTGTGTACATGTATGTGGCTACGTGCGTGCATACACGTACACGTCTATGTGGGTATGTGCATACCTGTGTGCATTGTAGAACTGTCAATGTGCACATGTGTCACTTGTGGACCTACGTGAGTCTGTGTGCATGCATGTGCGTCTTTGTGCAGCTGTGCATGCTCAAGTCTTATCTACACATGCGTGCATGTAAGAAAGCCAGTATACATGTGTATGTGTACATGTTTGTGAATCCGTGTGAATCTGTGTGCACATGTGTGTCTGAGTACACTGTGAGTCTGGCATACACACATGTGCATGTGTGCACACGTATGACATCTGACACATGACCCTCAGCAGCTGGTCCTGGTGCTGACAGCGGATCCTGTTAGAACCAACATTGGCCCTGTCTCCCCGCCCCACGCTGGCACCTCCTCTGCCACCGGGGACACTCGCTCCCACTGCCTGCCCTGCCCAGGGGCTCTTCTGAGCTGCCCAAGGCCTGCACAGCTGCCTCGCCTGCCTCAGGACTGAGCACTATGACCTGGTGGCCACTGTGTGCCCTTATGAAAAATGTTGGATCCCTAAGCCCAGTCTGCCGGAGGAGTGGGGTTCCCCAGGGGGCCTGAGGTCTCCTGCCGAGCTCGTGGGGGCGTGAAGACCCCCTGCCAGGAGGAGGTGTGGGGCAGCTGCACATGGCCCACACACGCAGGTTCTTGGCCCTGCCCCACACAGTGACCCTGTTTTCCGGGGCTGGTCCCCGACAGGGCAGAATCCTGTTGCCACCATGTGAGCAACACAGCTAGAGGGACTTGAGCCCCCCTGAGCCCCGTGGCCAAGCTCCTGCTGGGCATGTGTGGCCCGTGGGGGCTGTGTGTGTCGCAGAGACTGCAGGCATGGAGCATTGCAGCAGGAGCACCTGTTGGGAGAGGATTAGGACCCCAGGCACCGTGGCTGGCAGAGGTGGCACAGGTCGGTTTACAGCCAGGCGGGATGAGAGGGGGGAACCCTGACAACCCCATACCTCCCTGCACACCCCCCTGGGTGAGCTTCACTCGGAGTAGGGGGCACGGGGTCAGCTTCCAGGAAAGCATCCAGAGAGTGGAGACACCTACAAGCACCTGCCTGAGCACATGTGATGAACACACGTTGCACATGCAGAGAATGTTGGGAAGCACATGTGTGCGTGCGGCCGGGGAATGAAAGCCAAGGAGGCCCGGCCTGGGCTCCCTGGCGGGGCTGGTAAGTTTACCGGCACTGAGAGCCCTTCAGGCTGGGCACGCGGAAGCCACTCCTCGGGCAGGTCTGTGTGGCGTTCCCTGACCCCGCACCCCTCTGAGCTCTTGAGGGGGGGGAAGGCCAGGGAGGAAGTGCAAGATGCTCCGAGATCACTCTGGACACGGCAAAGGAAAATACACGGGAACCCTTCAGTAACTGCAAACTGTAATGCCTGAATGGGGTGGGGGGGGGGAGAGAGAGAGAGAGAGGGAGGAGAAAGAGAGAGGGAGAGAGAGAGGGAAATGTGGGTGACGGTGGTGGGAAGGGGTGTTGAAACATCGTGTGGCTGGAACATGAGCAATTCTGTGCCGTTTCTCACAGCAGAAGCCCAGGCTGGAAGCAGAGGCCGGAGAGGCACTGGGGGAGGCCCTGGGGGTCGGAGCTTTCCTCACCCCCACGTTTTCAGATGTTGCTGAAGCCACTGTCCTGGTGACTCCTGGCGGGGCAAAGAGGAGCAGCCCCAGAAGGGAACCTGCATCTGCTCTCGCTCGGGAACTAGGACCGACAAGGGTCTGCGGGAAAGGAAAGTCCATCCCGGGCCTTCCCAGGCCTTTCTGCTGACGAGCACTGAAGTAAACACAGATTTTATTTGGAAGGTTTGAGGAAAGAGGCTGGAAAGAGAGAGGGGAGAGTATGAGAGAGAGACAGAGTGTGTGAGACAGAGAGAAAGAGGGGGAGAGAGAGAGGGAGAGCGAGAGGGAAAGGGAGAGGGAGAGATGTGCCCGAGAGAATGTGGGCTTCTCCAGAGTGGGGAGAGTCATATTTTGTAAACAGGAAGCGATGGGAGTCCACATCTCCAGAGGAAGAAGCGGGTGACACACATGCTCGGGCACACGTGTGCTTCCTTAGCTCAAGCTGGTTTTCCTGGGGTCTCCCAAGCTGCCCACCACAGCTTCTGCCTGGGAAAGAGCCTGCTGCCAGGGCGGCTACCGCGGAGCCCGAGCTGGGGTAGGTGATGGTCTGAATGTCCCTTTCCTGGCGTTTGTTCCCGCTGGCGCTTCTCTCCGAGGAGGGCTCTGCCATCTCTGGAAAGGGGCTTCCCAGGCTCAGTTCCCTGCTCCTGGCGGCATTTGGCCTCCTGGGTTTCGTTATCGCCCAAGAACTACTGCCCGCGGCTTCACTGGGTAATCAGAAACATTTCCAGAGACAGCAGTCACTAAGTGGGCAATTTGTAATCCTGATTTAAAACTTCCCGAGGGCAACTAGCTGAGCTTCATAGCTGGCATTTGAAGCTGGCCAGCCCCGACAGGACCGTCCACAGAGGCGAGTGTGGGAGGCACCGCTGAGTGACAGGGTCACAGGGCTTGACCTGCACGTGGGCAAGCCGTGGGGCATCTGTCTGTCCATATACACTGGACCCTGGTGGCAGAGCACGGCCTCTGTGTGGGAGGGGAAGTAGGACTGTCCCCATCAGGGAGACGCCGGAAGGGAACCCCGGAGCACGGAAAGGAGTGCTGCAACTCCCTCCCTTCCGGCATGAGTTTAGAGCCGGGGGCAGTGGGGTCTGGGGAATCTGGTTCTGTAAGACTCAGGTATCTAGGCCTGTAGGACCTGGGATCTGGGCCTGCAAGACCTGGGATCTGGTTCTGTAAGACTTGGAGATGGTTTTGTATGTGTGTGTGTGTGTGTGCGCGCGCGCTTTACCACACCCAGTGGTGCTCAGGGCTCAATCCTGGCTCTGCACATGGGAATCACTGCTGATGGGGTCAGGGGGGCACATGGAGTGTCGGGGAGCTAACCCAGGTTGGCTATAGGCAAGTGTCCTCTTCTCTGTACTATGGGACGTGGGAATCGCCTGTCAGATCCAGTGATCTGGGCTATAAGGTTTGGGAATGCAGACCCGTAGGCCAGAACTTCCAACTCACGGGCTCCTGCTCTGAACGGGTGGAATCTGTGTCTGACCGCAGGGCTCTGCTTTCCTCCTCAGACCCCACGTGAGCCACCCAGCAGCTCAAGGGAGGCCGGTGTCTGCATGAGTTTCTGCCTCCGACTCTGGCCTATCCCCGGTGCCTGACTCTGGGTGCAGGCTGCTGTCTGGTCCTGTGGGCCCAGCTAGACACCAGGGCTCAGGGCCGTCTCTGCAAACAACGATGAGCCTAACACGAGCTGCACTACAAGCTGGTAACACGGACCAGCTGCACGAGGTATCAATTCTAGAATCATCCAGTGTTGGGGGAGCGAACCTCTGGGGATCCTGTGGTTCTGGGCTTCTCCCCCTGAGCTGCCTGGCATGGGACTCCGCTGCCCAGCAGGGCCAGGGGTGATGCGGTCCAGCCTGAGAGTGACGCGACCGCAGCCTTCCTCGCAGTGGGGCGAGCAGTGAGAGGAACCCCGGCCTGTTGCACTGTGGGGGGAGCCCCTGGGGGAGGCGCCTGGGGGCGGACAGCGGATCTGCGGAATCTGCCGGGCGAGCACCCAAATGCCAGTCAAGTCCTCCTCCCGCAACGGGCGGGGCAGGCCCCAAGGGAGGGCCTCGGCCGAGCATCCACCTGGGGACCCACGCTCAAGCTGGGGGTGGCGTCCTACTGGGCCGTTACCGGCCCCGGGCAGCTGCCGCGGGCGCCCTGCAGAGGCGTCCTGGGCGCCAGCGGGCCTGGCCCAGACGCGGGGCGCGGTGGGCGGGGCCGCGATGGGCGGGGCCCAGGGTTGCAGTGGGCGGGACATCGCGTCACTGTGGGCGGGGCAGCAGGGCGCGGTGGGCGGGGCCCAGGGTTGCAGTGGGCGGGACATCGGGTCA
>JAOXYA010481147.1:0-16320 GCA_028565675.1 Sorex palustris | reverse complement strand
ATTATTAGCCATATTTACCATACCGTATAGTAAGTCCCCAATAATTATTCATACCTGAAAGTTTATACTTTTTGACCACTATTACCCATTTTTCCTGCCCTCCTCCCAACTCTCTACATCTAGAAATCACTAATCAACTCTGTAGCTCTGAATTCAGTTTGCTTTTAGTTGTTTATAAGTGATATCATGCAGTATTTATCTTCTTCTATGTGCCTAAACTATTTAACTTTGCACAACATAGCAGAGAGAGGTGTTCAAGAGAAAGGGAACAAAAAAACAATCCATAGTCTCTCTTCCTAGTACACATATCTGGGCCTGGCAGTGAGCATAGAGACCTCCCAAGAGGCACTCACCAAATTTACAGTGGTTGATCCTGTTGTAGAGCAGACCCATAGGTATGTTCCAGCCAGCGGTTCTGTCTACTGCAGTGTGGCAAGACTTCTTGCCTTGCAGAGAGTTCCAGGTAATACCAGATGATGCTTTAACCACTGCCACCGCAAGATACCCTATGAGGAAAACAACAAAGAGGGACTTAAGATTAATACCACTGGGCCCCCTCAAGTGTCCGTCTGCCATCAGAGCCTGTCAAATCCCTACAGAAACAAAATTATTGATTGTTCCTTATTTGAAAAGATCCTACCATTAACTGACTGAAGTGAAATACAATTCACTTTGTCAGATTATTTAGAATTTTAAAAAAGACTTGCTCTTCAAGCCTTGCTTGCTTGTCTCTGCATTTCTTGGCTTCATTATTTCCACTCTGGAGAAGCCTGTGTTCTCCCTTGAACACAATTCCTCTCTTTCTCTCCTCTCATATCTTTACAAGCAAGTTTAGTTCAATAAAAAAATTACCTTGCTTCTCAAGGGGGAAAAAAGGAGTAAGGGGACTGGAGAGATAGTGCAGAGGGTAAGACTCTTGTCTTGAATGCAGACAGCCCAGATTTGATCCCTGGTACCCCAGCAAGGCTCAGGGGACCATACATGGTGCTGGGGATTAAGCCTTGGTCAGGCATGTGCAAGGCAAATGGCCTGCTCACTGTACTATCTCTCTGGTCCTGAGTGAAATTTTCTGTATGTGAGTCATGGCAAGGGTAAAAAAAATCCACACTTTTGCATTCCAAAAATTTATTTCCTCCACTGCATCATCTATCTTTGATTTTCATTGAAGTTTACCATGTCCTTTCTCCAAAACAACATGAATTTATTTTAAATTCACACAGTTACCATTTCCAGCTCACCTTTTTCTGCTGTGTTTGTACAGCCAGCATCTTGGGTTTCTGAAGAAAAGAAAATTAAGAAATCATTAAACACTCATGCAAAATCATCTCTTCCTCATGCCATTGCTCAGGGTAAAACTAGTGTCTACATATCTCTGGTTCTGGGCTGGAAAGTAGCCCAGCAGGTAAGGCACTTGCTTTGCACACAGTGGAGCCAGGTTTGATCCTTGGCAACACATATGATTCTCTGAGGCCCAACTGATCCCTGAGCAAAGTGCCTGGAATACACCCTGGGCACCACCCTACTGTGATCCAAAATTCAAATAAATACGTATCTCCACATTCCCCCTAAGTTTAGAATCTCTGGATTGTGCAAGATCACTGGCCTCTGAAAATTAGTCACAAAATACTGTTTTCTGCCCCATCTGTCCTCTGTTTCAGTGGTCCCTGAAACTCTCTCTGAATCCCTGCACCAGGACAACAGAAAAAGATGTAAGTTTTGGAGGCAAGGATACTTTAGGGAATCCCAGCTGAGAACCTGGCTCTCCTCTGCAGTGGGTTCTGCTTTAGCTGGAATGTCACAGGAACAAAGTCCCCACCTCCATGCCTCTGGTGGGACGTGTCAGAGAAGAGCCCAGCCTCGCCAGAGCAAGGATGGGACGAGGAAGGGGGAGTAGGAGATGCTCAGGGAGAAGGGGCTTCGGGACTGCTGTGCTAAGAGTCTGATTTTCCCATGGCCCTGAGAGAATAAAGCACAGAGAGGCATCTCTTCCACTTACTGTAGTTCTCTGCCAGGACGGGCATCAGCCCACACTTGCCCGCTATGTACTGATAGCCTCCATCCAAGGACATGGCGTCAGCCTCTCCTTTCTACAAAGACACCAAACATCACAACAGATGAAAAGAGACTGTCTCCTGTGCCACCTGCCCACCCCACTTTTACTTGAAGTTGACACACTGAAGGACTCCAGAGAGACAACAAGTAAAAAGTTCTGCATCCCCAAAGGATCCGTTGGTACCTTCAGCCTGGAAAAGAAACTGTGTCTCATATTTACCCAAACCTAATACACTGATGATAAACTCTGGGTACCTTGCTTAGTCTTATCAGAAGCCAACCCCCTACTCAGTCCTCATTTCCTGTTTCAAAGACAGTCCCGCAGCATCTTGGACACATACAACTGAAGTTTCAACTGTATGACTGATGAGTGGATTGGGGTCTGGACACTATGTCTGTGCTTTCTGATGATCACGAGAGCTGAGTGCTATTTCAGTGCTTGGTGTAGATGATATTTTGGTGTACAAATGAAATATATTTAAATTAACTAAATTTCAGGTTTTACCAGTCCTGGATTACAGAGGTGTTAGCTCAGCAAGAATGCTAAGCTTTCAACTGGAATGGCAATGTTCTTTCAAATCAAATAATTAAATAATATGTGCACAACTATTTAGAGAAAACATGTAAGGTAACAAAAACATGCAAGTACGATTCACAAAGGTAAAAGAAGTAAAGAAGTTTAAGTGGTGGTATGGAAAATGTCTAAATAATTGCATTCCATCCACACTGGGATATGTAATAATTAAATAATTGTTTTTTCTAGATTTAGGAAGGCCAAATGTGCTTGGTGATAAGGCACATACTTCTGTAAAGCCCTAAATTTAATCCCCAGAACAGCAAAAAAAATAATTGTATTTTCTAAAACTACGATATGGGGAGTGGAGAGATAGTATAGTGGATAGTGCTCTTGCCTGCATGCAACCAACCTAGGTTGGATCCCTGGAACCCCATATGGTGCCCCCAAGTCCTCAAGGAGTGATCCCTGAGGACAGAGTCAGGAGTAAGCTCTGAGCACAGCCTGGTGTGGCCACAAACTAACCAAACAAAAGATCAGGTGACGTGAGAAACATTCAATAGCTCTCCAGAGCTGTCTATTCCAATTAACAAGTTTTCCCTCTGAGTTTGAAGATTACAGAACTTCTTTTTTTCTTCTTCTTCTTTAGGATTTTCAAAATTCCAGAAGCAAACATAGAATGTTCTAGTGATCAACAAAATGAAGCCTGCATAAATACCACAGGCTGTTATACCTGGGGCTGTTATCCCCATCTCTTATTATGACTTCCCAAGCAGGCACTACTCCATTTGCCACACTGTGTGCTGACCCAGAAATAAGCAAGGCCCTAAGAAGCCCCTCAGAGCTATAAACTCAAAAGTGCTGAGGCTTCTTTAAGGTAGACTCCCCCAAGGAAGACATGTTTCCAGGGATCCTGATTTCTATGCCGTTCCTAGGAACAGCAAGATGCAGTGGCAGGGATGCTGTGACATACCGCGATCTTGGCAATGCAGTCCTCTGTAGACTCTGTTGATTCGCACTCAATTCTGCCTCCGCTGTTGACACTCCACTCATCACACTTGGCCCTCTCATGGTGACCCACTGCACACCACTTCACCTTCTTGCATTCATTTGGGGGATCCGGGCCTACGGCATGAGAAGGAGGACCAGAGTTCAGATGAGCCACCAGAAGTCACGTGCTGGTGATAAATACTGCTAACTGTCTTTGTGCAACTTCTGGGATTTTGCAGCAATATCCCAACAGCTCCCACCCCAGGGGCACTCTTCAAAAGTGAAAGCAATAATGGTCTCTTGGTTTATTTCTTATCATTTATATTTAGCTTAAAAATAATTTCTTTTGAGATGTCCACTCTCCTCTCAATTCCTGAGTAATCAGTCCATCACTCCTGGCTGTTTGAAATGTTTTCCATCTTCTTTGAGAAATTGCATTAACCAGCTACTCTTATTTATGTACTGGTTGCTCACTGTTCCCTCCAAGGGAACACAAACTCAACCAGGGAGAGAGAGGCCGACTTATTCTCTGTGGCCCCCATTGTTCAGGGCAGTGACTGGTGTTGTTCATGGTCAGTGTAGTAAACATCAGCTGAGTGCAGGTCACCTGCTGCCCTTGCAGACTCAGCTCAATTCTCTCCCTCACAGAAACCTCTCCTCAAATCCAGGATTGGTTTTCTTTGTTTTGCACTCTCAGAAGACCATGTTCTTTCATTTTGTTTTGTTTTTTATCATCTGAGCAGATTATTTCTAGTCATTTGATAGAGTAGCTATTTGTGAGTGAATTTGTGTCCCCACTGGGAAAGTGCCCTGAGAGCAGGATCGAATGTACGTCTCACCACAGGATGCCCCGCACCTGGCACAGCGAAGGTTAGACTGTCAGTTCATTCAAGAATGAGTGGTCAGGGGCTGGAGCTATAGCACAGTGGGTAGGGTGTTTGCCTTGCACAAGCCAACGGTGGTTTGATTCCCAGCATCCCATATGGTCCCCTGAGCACTACCAGTAGTAATTCCTGAGTGCAGAGCCAGGAGTAACCCCTGAGCACTGCCAGATGTGATCCAAAAAGTGAAAGAAAGAAAGAAAGAAAGAAAGAAAGAAAGAAAGAAAGAAAGAAAAAGAAAGAAAGAGTAGTCAAACAAGACCCCAGCGGCATACTCAGGAGCAGAAGCGACTTATGTAGCGCTCCAGGCTCTCCATGCACAAGGCAACCAAGGGAATAAGCTGCAACTGTGCCCATCGGTAGTGGTGCTTTCTAGTTGCCTTACTTGTGCCAGGCTAATAGCATCACAAAGTGGACAGAGCAACCTTTACACAAAGGGATGATTGCAGGTATAAACCCCAAGTCCCTTCAAATATAAATTTTCTACCCTTTGGTTACAGCCAGGGAGGGAGAATGTCACAGAGCTTCCAGCCAACTCTGGGCAGCACAGAGGGGCAGATACAGAATCATCAGGGTGGTTGTTCAGGTCCCATTGCTGGTGCCCGCCTTCTCCAGGTTCCCGAGTCCCTAAGATCACATGTTCCCTCTGCAGCACTTACGTGTGTCTTCTCTCACATTCCGAGCGCTGGTGACGTACATGTAGCCCAGGTACAGCCAGGTGTCCATCTTGGCGGGTACCCTCAGGAAGCCCTGGGTGGAGTCCTTAAACATCAGGTCCTTCCCGTGAGGAGAGCTGAAGAGCTGGAAGTCTCCTGACTTTCCTCTACCGAAATGTTCCTGTCCAGGGCAAAACACGATCGTGAGTGACTTACAGTGACCAGGGGAGGTTTCAAAATGAGACTGAAGGTAAAGAAAATCCCCAGGAAACAAAGAAGCAGGAAAAGTTCCTACTGCCTAAAGAGAGAGCAGTGAAGCCTGATCTTGCACCCTGGTGCCTCCTCCACTCTCAATCTCACACCCGTGGCTCCCTGCTAGCACTCCTGTGTCTGTGCTCCGGGATGGATTAGAAGTGCTCTGAGAGCAAGAAACACATCCCTCCTTCCACTTAAATTCAGGACAGGTAGATGAGGGGAGGGGCATAGAAGTGGACTCTGTTTGGACGTCCCACTGCTCTAGGAAAGTAGGGCTGAGATTTTGCAGCTGAGCTGAGGGATATCTGCAGTGATGTCCTTTTACGGTCTTGGAAGGGTTCTTGGGAAGATTTTTGGCTCTTGAGCTAGAAAGTCAGGTTGAAATGGGAGCAAGCAGAAAGGACCACTTTTGTGTACTGGTTCAACATGAAGAGTCTTGCAGCCAATCAGGCAGGACTAGGCTCCAGTGCATCTTGGTGGTGGGCAAGTGAAGGAAGTTCTATGTGGTTCCTACTCTGCCCTACTTCTACGGTGGCACACAGGGATCAAAGGAAAAGCCCCGTCAAGCAGGGCCCTAAGCAGGAGGAGGCAGGGAGGATGGGGCACCTGGGCGTAGTTGAGAAGCTCCCAGATCTGGTCCTCTTTGCCGCCCATGCTTCGGGCCACCACGGCGTGGGAAGGGACGTGGGCCAGGTGGCAGTCCTTGTATTGGTCCACTGGCTTCCGGGTGTTGTCGGGACACAGCAGCTCATACTTGTCTTTGTCGGGACTCTCTGGCAGGGAGAGAAAGCCCAGGTGAGCTCACGACAGACAGAACCCCAAGTTGTGGTTCTTTTTCCCTTTCCTTCGAATTGCCCTGAACTATAAGCTGTCTGGAGTGATTATTGAGAACCAGGAACCTGCGGGAAACTGACTTGTTCAACATCCCTGAGTCAGGTATGGGCAGGGAAAAAAATCTTCTGATGTGTACAGTGGTGACTGCCCCACCCCACGGTAGCTCTCATCGTAGCAGGCCAACTGCAGACGAGGTTGGCCAGCCCGCCCCCGTCCAGTGCTATGGCAATAGTGACAAGGAGGCAGAGTCCCAGTGGCCTGGAGATGGGCTGAGAGAAAGCAGCCCCTGAGTGTAGCAGAGCCCCCACAAGACACAGTTTTCACAGGGAGAAACACAAGGTATGTCCTTCTG
This sequence comes from Sorex palustris, assembly GCA_028565675.1. NCBI lineage: Eukaryota > Metazoa > Chordata > Mammalia > Eulipotyphla > Soricidae > Sorex > Sorex palustris. Next base: position 9,786 of record JAOXYA010481147.1, on the reverse strand, counting down.
CTCCGATCTGACTACTAACAGAAGGATCAGGAGAGCAGGAAGCCCACAGAGGGGAGGGCATCTGCCAACTCTTCCCTCGTCACTCACCAAGTGCTGTCAAGTGCTTGACAAAGGCCACTTCCCCAGCATCATCAGCCAGACACCTGCAGGCAAGAAATCCAGAAGGTTCCTGCCTGGCCACCCCTCCCTCTGCCCTTCACCCACCATCCTACACTGGACAGGGCAGAGTTTGTGGGTGGCTCTTCACAATGTGCAGCTGAAGGACTACAGGCACAAACTGTCAGAGTACTGAGATGCAGGGTTGGGGGTGTCCTCAGTCTGCGCCCCAAAGCAGTCAAAAGGCACTAAAGACATTTTCACATAGAGAAGAGTTTTCAACATTTTTCGGGGGGGGGAGGGGTTGGAGGAAGTGGGGAGGGCACAGTTTTTCCAGAGGAGAGAAACATGCCATTGGCTGGCTAGAAAACTTCGAGCTATAGAGGAAGAAAAACGGAATATTGGGGATGGACTGATGGTACAGCGGGTAAGGCGTTTGCCTTGCATGCTTCTGACCCAGGTTTGATTCCCAGCATCCCATATGGTCCCCCAAGCACCACTAGGAGTAATTCCTGAGTACAGAGTCAAGAGTAACCCCTGAGCATCGCTGGGTATGACCAAAAAAAGAGAGAGGGAATAATCAGCCGCCGTGCAAGCTGTATGCTAGGGTGGGGCACTCATCATGGTTGCAGCTGATAACAGGCGGGGTACTCATCACGGAAGACTTGCCTGGACACCAGTGATACCCTGGGCCTTCCTGCTCTGCACAGTGCCAGGAAAGGACCCACTGGCCACATCTGAGAGTGCTGGGGAGGGAGAAAAGGTCCCCAGGAGAGGAGCTTCCTGATGGAGTCAGATGGAAGTGGGCGTGCCAGCCTGGGAGTCCCTGACAGAACCCTCTGGACACCTCTCCCTGTGTCTGGGCCCTGAGGGGTTGTCCATGCTAAGCCCGAAGAGCACCTTCCCTACGGCGACGAAGATCAGTCACTCACTTGAGGGCGCCCGCATAGCCGTAGTAGGGCTCGTGGGTGGAGCAGGCACACTTGTCAGCTCCGGCGCCCGCACACAGCTGGCACAGCTTGGGGAAGGTCTTTCCGTCGGCACATGGGACGCAGCTGCCCCCGAAGAAACTGGCCACCGCTGCTCAACACGGAGACAGAGACCACAGAGTCTGATCAGCCAGTGTGAACACAGGCTCAGGAGGGAACAGAGCCGCCCCGAGCCCACATGTGTTCCATCACCCAACTCGGGGCCAGCCCCAAAGGAAAGAGTCCTCCTACTGCTCGCAAAGAATTCTGCTGCCACCCCCTGCATTTCTGCCTTCCAGCCTTGTGAGACTGGAGGCTCAGACAGAGGGAGGCCTGCCGGGGATATGCGGGCAAGGCCACGGCCTCGAGGGAAAGCTCCACATAGTGAAACACGCTGGGAGGGCTGAAAAGAAGACCTGGGAAATGCGTGACCAATCCCGACAACAGCCCTGACAAAGGCCCTCTCCATTTTTCAGGAAGGCCTCTGGGGGTGTGGGTGTGCTGGGAGCCGAGAGAAGAGCAGCTCTGGCTGACACCCCCTCAGAGTCTCATACCTGCCAGTTTGGTGCTGGTTCACCTTCCCTCCACCCCCAAGTCATCACACCCTGCTGAGTGGCTGAATGGCCCCAACAGGTCCTGAGTGGCAGAGACCCCGGCCTCCTGCCCACTCACCTTTCTGCAGAGAGTCATGTGGCTGAGGCAGCTGCCAGTATAGCAGTCCGACGGGAATGTTCCAGCCGGCGGAGCGGCCCAGGCCCGTGTGGCAGCTCTTCTTGCCTTGGAGCTCATTAAACTGGAAGTTGCTGGTCTTCTTCACCACTGCCACAGCATAATAGTGGGTCTGTTTATCTGCAGAGACAGCACGGTAAGAGTCGCTCAGCCTGGGCATAGAAAACGGGGCTCATTCTTGCGAAGGTGAGAATGACGGTCCTGTGCATTTGGGACCTGGATGATCTCACCTTCTCCGGCCCACACTTCCCAACCAAAAACCTGACAGGAAACTGGAGATGTGGGAGCAGGCGCCACATTCCCGACTCTCGTCACATTCCTGACTCTCGCTAGGCATTTTCTGTCCACTGACAGAGGTGTGGGACTGCAGGACAGCCACGAGGCTGGCACTCCCGGGTGCTGTTGCAGCGCTCTGGCTTGCATGGGTCATGCCTGTGGCATTTGGTGGGCTCTTAAATGCAGCTCAGCTCTCAGGAGTTTGGGTTAGACTGCACGCAGCAGGCCCGTCCCTTCAGGAAGCACATTCCCTTCCCACCAGCTCTCATGCGTCAAGGCTCCCAGAGCCTGGGGGTAGCTCTTGGGGGTCTCTCCTCCTCCACACTCTCCCAGCGGTGGGGCTGCATCAGCATTTCATCTCCGCTATTTTAACAAGACAAGACGCAGCATCTACCAGGGGGAGTATAAGACCCACAAACGTTCTCCTGATTCTCCCCCCGAGAACTGACCCGCTTCGGAGCCATAGTACTCTGCCACCACAGGCTTCAGGTTGTAGGGTGCCAGGCCAGCCTCGAACACATGACCCGCATCCAGCGTCACAGCATCCGCCTCACTGTCCTGAAAAAGAGCCGATCAGACCTCAGGGAGGCTCCCTCTTCCAAGGAGGAGACACCCAAACCTGGATGTGTGCAGGTGACTAGTGGGTTTTTGGGATCGAGGGCCAGAAAAACCTTCCCTGCGGTCAGACTAGCCAGTAGGCACAGGCGTCTGCCTCCCTGGTGAGGGAATGGCCCCGTCTTCCTCTTGCGAGTGGGAGGGATGGAGTCATACTCTCCTTCCCACCCCTGCACAGCAGCCTTCAGGGACTCTTGCTTGCTCTGTTTCCCGCCACTTCACGTTTTGAGCCAAGAGCTCGCATCTTTATCTTGGACCCCCTTCTGAGGTCTTTCTCGGGCGCCTGATAGAGCCCCCCTTAACCGGGAGGGGAGCCTGGACAACCTCATGTCATCTCATCTCTTTGCTTTCTACTCAGTACTTCCTGTCCTGGGTCCACATAGCTGCAGAAGCTTTCAAGGACTGGCCCTCCCTCTGTCTTATCCTAAGTGTCAGGCTCTGATTATTATTTTCTTCACGGTTCATTGTTTGTTTAATCAATTATTCAGACAAGTCACAGCTCACTCTATCCAACTCAACTCGGTTTTACACTTTTTAAAGTTGACAGCATAGAGCGTACAGCTCTTGTCTGTCATGCAGCTAACCCTGCCCACTCCCCTGCACTGCCTACTGTCCCCTGAGCATTGCCAACGATCACACCTGAGCTCAAAAACAGGAACAGACACTGAGTACTACTGGGTATGACCCCCTGAGCCCCAAACTAAATGGAACCAAGCTTAAGCAACGAAGTTGAAGTAACTTCCCCAGATCAGACAGCTAGTAAATCATGCGGTGTCCCTTCTTCTTTCTTTAACTTTCTGCTTCTACTAATTCACATCTTTAAACTTGCAATATTTATTTGAAATGTTACAGATGCATTACCGCTATGCCTAGAATTTATGTATTACTAAAATAAGAAACATCATATTTTCTGTACTCTTAATATTTTTCTTGAAATATCTTTAACCAAAATGACTTTTCTAGAAATCCTTGCCAGTATCCAAATTAAAAGGCAAAAGTTTAAAGATCTGTATTGTTACAGGTAATAAGAAAATTAAGCTTCCTAAATGAAATTAAACAAAACATAATCTGATTCTTTTTGTCTGGCTGAAATTTTTATTGGCCATGGCTATTTTGATTTTATTGTAATAAAGTACATAATATAAAGCTTACAATTTAACTATGTTAAAATTCTCTTTTTATTTTTATTTTATTTATTTTGGGACATACACCTGGCAGTGCTCAGGGGACACGTTTGAAGATGGTCAGGGAAACAAATGTGGTGCTGGGATTCAAACCATTGTCATGACCATAGATACATACAAGGCCTTAACCATTGTACTATCTCTCCAGCTCTACTTTTTTTTTTTTTTTTTTTTTTTTGGTTTTTGAGCTTAGCCCAGTAAGTGCACAGAGCTTACTCCTCACTCTGTGCTCAGGGATCACGTCTGGCAGTAATCACTTCAGGAGACCATATGGGGAGCTGAGGATCGATCGTGGGTTGGCAGCATTTAAAGCAAGCACCCTACCCACTGTACTATTGCTCCAGTTCCAAGCACCCATAACTTTAATAGTACAATTAGTGCTATTAAATATTGCAAACACTACAAAATATCACTGTGCTATTGAGCACATGCATGTTAGAGAAAGACCTTTTTATTCCATAGCTAGACACCACCTATGAGACTATCTTTGTGACTTTCTTGGTATCACAAAAGGAAGATGAAACTTCCAGCGACTCTCCCTACCTGCCAAACATACCATAAAATAAAAATAAATAAGCAAACAATGGCTGTAGCCAGAGCAGCCCTTTAAAGTCTAAGCTTTATCAGAGCCTCAAGGAATCAAGAGCCAAGGTATTTTCTAGAGCAGCCCAGGTTCCCAGGAGACTCTGAACTAGCAGGAAAGGTTACAATCAAGGTACAGATAACCAACCCAGGAGAAGATAAGTCACACTGTGTGAGCAGCAATGTGAACAGACTTGGGCCCCTGAGGTCTGTGGAGATTAGGACGAACAGATGCATTGGAGAAGAGCATCATATGAAGGACCCTGTATACCATGAAGGCTATGATCACACAGCTTAACACAGAAAAGAAAGTTAGCAGGAATCAAAGGAGGAAAATTAAACTGGTATGTCCAGAAGAAAAAAATATATATATGTAAATAAGTGGATGAATGGGCAAAAAGTCTATGAGACATGGTTAAAGTGAGAACCAGTAAACTAAAGAATGTTTTAGAAATTTTTTCCTGCCAAAAGGGAGTGTGGAGATGGAAGCTATGAAAGATGGATTAAAGGATCTGGAGACTGGGGGATGGAACATGGTACGGTACGGTGGGCAGGGTGCCTGCCTTGCACATGGCCGACCCAGGCTCTATCCTGGGCACCATATGGTGCTTTTCCAGGAATGATCCCTGAGTGCAGAACCAGGAGTAAGCCCTGAGCACCACTGGATGGAGTCCGAAAGCAAAACAGAGCAAAAAGAAAAAAGATCTGGAGACTAGATTTAACTAGGCATAATGAGTTATCTTAGAGCTCTAGAGTTTTGTTTTTAATAGAAAAATAAATAAAAAGTATTTAAAAAGAAAGTGTCTAAAAATTTTCCTGACTGATGAAAACCATGACTCCACAGGTCTAATATACCCTGCACTGCAAGCTAAGCACCAAAATTCCCAAAGCTTTATATGTCACTGTGAAATATGAAATATTATAGACTAATTTCAACCCCTGATGAGAATAACAAATAACTGGAAACAATCCAAACAAAACAAATTCAGAAAATAAAAAAATAACCCATGCTATACTAACACACTGAATTATTGTGGAGCTGTGAAATGAATGAACAATAGCTATATTCAACAACCCAGCTGACTCTGATGAGTATAATATCAAGGAACAAAAAGCAAATCTGGAAGGACATCACATAGTAAAACCATTTTTTCAATTTTTAGAGCAAAAACCTGCAATTTATTTATATACACCTTAAAATTAAAAAAAAAAGTCTAGAGGGGTGTGTGGGCCAGAGTCGAAAGTATCAGAAGTCAAGACTTATAACTAAGCCATGATATAGTCCAATTGTGCAACACACACACACACACACACACACACACACACACACACACCCTAGATCAATCTCTATTAAATCACAATTCCTGGAGTTAATCATGCCCTGATAAACGAGCCTTCCCTCCCAACATCATCCCTCTTTCCACTCTCCTATCTGCTCTGCTGCTGTCAAATTGGCTCCCATCCAGCAACTCAATAACCCAACAACCCAACCCTCCCCCCAGCCAGCCCTGTGCACACTCTGTCTCCACTGCCCAGCCTACTCTACCTAGAGTTTCTAGTCGGATATTCATGCCTGGGTAGGTATAATCAGCTTCATTACTCCCCGAGACATCATCATAGCGAGCACAAAGTGCATCTTCCCCATAACTCTTGTTACCCTTTCACTTCACGTCCACTAACACAATGTGCAATTGCAGGCTTGCATCTTTCAATCATACGCAAGTCTGATTTTGGAGAACCTAGAAAACAAAGAAGGCACTGTTCCTTGAGATTCACTCATATCAGGCTCTACCGAACAGTGTCATGAGTTTGCCTTTTGATTGCAAACTGACCTTTCTCTCTTCCGAACCAACATTCTTGGCTCGCTCTCTCTGATTTTACAGATCAAAGTGCTTTCAGGCTACGTTGGAATTTGCCCGTTGAAGATGGCTGTTCCTTTCCGAGTTTTGGAAGTGATCCTCTTAGCTGTGGGTCTGACTCCTCCTCCCTCCAGCCTCCTACCCATGAAGCTAGAGCTGTCCCAAAATGGCAGGATAAGGGGAAAGTGGGGGTAGAAGAAGGCAGCAGCCGCTTACCGAAATGGCCCTGATGCATTCTTGAGGAGAGGTTCTCCTCACACAGGCCATGAGGGGACCGTTCGCAGGAAGGGCTTTCTTGAAGCTGGCGCACTTGCTGGCCTCATGGTTTGAGGTGGTGCACCATCTCACGGTCAGGTCGGGGGAAGCCAGACACAGTCCTAGGGGACAGAGGTCAGAGGTCCCTGAGTCTCGCTCTGAAAGGTCTTCTCCTTCCAGGCTCTGACCCCTCATCCTCCTGAGCCCCACACTCTGAGTCTGGGCTGTTAGTGACCTCCCAGATGAGTGCTGCCCAGAGGGACAGTCTACCCCTCGGTGTCCTCATGTCTCTCTCACCCCACAGGACTGGGGGTGGGGGGACATAAGCCTCAAAGGACTTCACTGAAGCTTGTTAGCATCACTCAGGGGCCAGCAGGGTGCTGGGAGATTCTTAAGAAAGGAGGGATGGGGCTGGAGCGATAACACTGCAGGCAGGTTTGGTCCTCGGCATCCCATATGATCCCCAGAGCACTGCCAGGAGTGATTCCTGAGTTCAGAGCCAGGATTATCCCCTGATCATCCCCAGGTGTGACCCATTAAAGCCAAAAATAAATAAATAAATAAGAAAGAAGAGATGTGAGGAGTGGGGTGCTGCCCCAGATTACCCTGCACATACAGAGCCTGGCCAGAGTCCAGACTGTCTCTGCCTAGGGAGCAAAAGAAGATCCCCTTTGGGGGGGGGGGACTGTCCCTCTGTGTGGCCAGCAGACAGGAGGGATAAATTTGCAGGAGACACTTTTCCACCAGCCACTGTGCCAGGAAGGACTAGCAGCCCCTCAGCTCCAGTGTACACTGTGTTTCCTTGGAGGTCCCTCCGTCTCCACCATCACCCCACCTGAGCACTGGCACTGCCCCAAGCCCTCTGCCACCCACACTGTGGTCCAAACAGCAGGAGATGAAGCAAACAAGCTGATGAAGGCTGAAGAAAGACGATACCCAGCAGGAGAGGCTGAGGGAGGGCGACCCTGGCCATCTGCAATGCCCTCAGGACCCGGCTGGACTGGACTGAGCAGCTGCAGCCGCGGGGGGCGAGCAGGGTGCTGGGAACGCGGGTTTGCTGTCCCTCAGGACTGGAAGATTCGGTGCGTGGAGAGCAATCGAGAGCGAGGAGAGCAGGAGGTGGAGAGGGGCAGACTCAGCCCAGACAGCCCCCCAGGCCGTGCCAAAGCTGCTGCAGAGGGCAGAGGGGCCCGGGACGGGATGGGCAGGGGAGGAAGGCCGGTGGCAGGGCCCGGCCGGCCGCACTCACCCAGGGCCGCGCAGGCCAGCAGCGCGCTGAAGGCGAGCCTCATCCTTGGGCGCTCAGGAGCGGCTGGTGTGTCCCCTGTCCGCGCCCGCGCCCCTTTATCCCCGCGCGCGCGGGCACTGCGCAATCTTTGACCTCCTTGTTTGCGCAGCCCTTGCCCAACCGGCCCTCACCCCGCCCCCGCCAGTCCACCCACGCGGGTCACCTCACTGCCAGAGCCCCCCAGGGTGGAATCCGGCGGAGAAATGCTGACTGGGAGGGGATTAAGGACTCCCCCCCCCGACTCCGACCCCCTCCCTAGTTAATGCGGCTTTCTCGGGCTGCAGGGGAGCGGAGGTGCTGTGTGCAAGGTGGATGCGGGGGGGGGGGGGGGGGCCGGGTGTTCGTTGCACGCAGGCGGTTTGGAGAGGGAAGGGGGCTGTGCCAGACCCGGATTGAACCCGGCAGCTGCAGAGCTCTGTGGAGAGCCCATCAGCAGAGAACAAAATCGCCTCAGCCGCAGAGACAGAGCAGCGAGGGGCGCTTGCCTGCTGCATTCGACTTTAGGAGCCCAGCACCCCATCTGGTCCCCTGATTCCTCCAGGGCTGATCCCTGAGGGCAGAGCCTGGAGTAAGCCTGAGTACCTCCAGGGGGTGTGCTGCTCCCCAATAATTAAAATAATGGAGATGGTGCTCATCATCCTTGAAAACAAGAGCAGTGAAAAACCAAACAAATGCTTGAAAAACCTGACATAAGTCACACTATAGGCCCAAGGCCCTTGGTTTGCCCCCAGGGTTGCCTGCAAACACTGCCCCTGTCGTCCCTTATGGCCTCCACTTAGCCTTCAGGACTCATGACCTTCTCTCCCTCCAGCAGCCTGACATCTCGCCCAAGGCACGCCACCACAAGCCCATCGAGGAGGCATCCAAAAGCAGTTAGAACGTGGGCAAGACTCAGAGGCTGAGAACTAATCTCAAACTCGGAGAAGAGAGTTGGGGGACGTTGTGTGTGTGTCGCTGACCCCAATGCCCTGGGTCATCACACTTGCTTTTTAACTGCTCTCAGGGGCTAATAAAAGTCCAGAGCCAGCTGGTGAGGCAGAAGCAAAAGCCAACAGTTGTAGTCCCTGCAGGGACACCCTCATCCACAGGGGGACACTGCTTCTCCCAGGAAGTAGGGACACAAGAAGCAGGGACTCATCTAGGAGCCCTCTGGAAAAGGATCAGTCAGTGCTGCAGACCCTCCTGTTCAGTTCCGGGTCTCAGAATAAGGAAGAGGGACCCCTCTTGTGATGCAAAAGCAATGAATTTTATTGCTAGCTCGAGCTAGGGTCCAAGTCTATACTGACACAGTGCCTTTAAGACAAGGGACCCCGACTCTAGTTTCAGAGGGCATGGTTTCATAACTACTTATTCTTTGGAGTTAACAAAAGACTGTGCGTGGCCTTAGCATTGTTGATTGGGGGCAAAATGATTGGTTGAGTCCACCTGCAGGGCTCAGGAACTTTCAAGGTGGGTCTAGTTGGCTAGTCTGTATTGTGCCACATAGGGAAAATGGAAACTGTTTCAGTTCCAAGAACTGAAACTGAGGCCTAGCTGGATTTTTTTTGCAGCCTGTCATGGCATTGCCACTGCTCTTCGTATGGCTCATTTCTTCACTCCAAAGACATGCAGCCCCAGATCTAGGTGAAGCAGCTGAGCTCCCGTGGGGCCTGCATTGGTTCCCTGCTGCCAGAGCAGGGAAGTCTAGCTTCCGGCAGCCCGACCACCACACACTGCCCAGGGGCTTAGGATCTTGACCCTGCACCAGAGGAACCAAGATCCCTAACCCTGTTCCTTAGAGGGGCATTGGACAGTGAGAAAACGGTCCCCCGGGTACAGAACTGGACTCAGGTCTCCTAATTTTGGGTCTTCTCAAGGTCCCGCCCACCTTCTTGATTCTGATCTACTCTTTATTCCTTCAAAAGAGGAAGGGGGTGGGGGGTGGGCAGGAGGAG
>JAOXYA010481124.1:0-16323 GCA_028565675.1 Sorex palustris | reverse complement strand
CCCCAACACTCAGATCTGCTGAAAAGGCAACAGTAGACAAGTTGTTTTCTATTGCTGGTTATGAATAACACATGATGGCACGTGACTGCAGCAGCAGCCGCACGATTTTGAAATTCCAAAATTTTAACAATTAAATCTGGAGGGATTTCTGCCAAAACCTTCTGGGTTCTGAGATTTGTTCCCGAGTCTCTTGGATCATGGCTGTTAAGCAGCTTGATCAGAAACCAGAAAGGCCATTAGTGGGCGGCAACTCAGGGTCTCGTTAAGGTGGGGAGGAAATGGCCAGCTCCATCCCCATCCCGTGAGGCCCCATGTGTCTGTCTCATTGCTGAGGGCCCAAACCTGACTGTCCAGTGGCCTCTGGAGAATGGCAGCCACTGGGCCGCCAGGGGGAGCAGGCCAAGGCACGAAACCTATTCCCACCTGGGGTGGCCCAGAGCCATTAAGCTACTGTAGGGACTGGACGCATTTCTGCCAAAAGCTGTTGGGTTTCGAGATTTGTTTCTGAGTCTCTAGGATCATGGCCATTAAGCAGTTCTATCAGGAACCAGAGAGGACATGCCTCCAATTATATAGCTGAACCGGATGTGGTTTGTGGTTGTGTCTTCCACAAACCTAACTTTTGGCCATTTACTTTCTTAGTAAACTTTGCCCCAAGTTTTTGGGGTCTGACCAAAGGTACAGCAGCAATTTTGGAGTATCTGGAATTCTGAAGGCGCCATCAGGCTGCTGATGCACTCGCCTCACAGGTACAGATTGACCTGCTGGTGTCATCCCTATGAATGTATGTTTTGCATGTTGGAAGCCTGGGTTTGAACTCTACCAGTGCTTGGCCCTATCCCCCTCTTCCACCTAAATAAAACCCTACTGTTGCTTATACACTGATTGCAATCTCAGGCAGCTCTGTTGTCTGTGATCCCTGTCAGCTGCACTGAAAAGGGATCCCTGGTGAGCACTACAACTAAAAATAAGTACTAGCACCCTGGTCAGGAAGTGCCCAGTGAGCATGTGTGAGTGTGGGAGTTCTGGTGAGCACTACAGTTATAATGTGTGTGTCATAACTGAAGAGTGAGACCTCTGGTGAGCACATGTGAAAACATAGCCAATGGAAGTGCAAACCTGTGAGCATCACTGCCAAGTGTGCAAGCATCAGAACCTTATGTGCCACCTTATGTAAGGTAAGCACAATAACTAAAAACATGGGGGCTAGAGTGATAGTACAGCATATAGGGCACTTACCTTGCACGTGGCTGACCTCGGTTCTATTCCTGTCACTCTATATGGTCCCTTTACCACTGTTAGGAGTGATTCCTAAGTGGAGAGCCAGGTGTGGCCCCAAAACAAAACAAACAATTCAGAAAATAAAAATGTAATAATCCCATTACAAAACATGTATGATCTCCAGTCATCAGCAATGAATAAAAAATTGAGGATAAAGGACACCAATATTTAAATCTTTATTTTAAAATTTTATTAGTCAGTTATTGATACTAGGTAATGTGTATGTGGAAATTTCTGTATGCCTTTTTTTGTATGTGTGTGTGGGTGTGTAAGATCAAACTTTCAACAATAAACCTTTTGAAAAATAAAATACGTTTTTCAGTCCTGTCTCTACCTGGTGACCAGTCAAGAGCTTGTCATAGTGGGGAGGGGTTGTGGAGGGCATTTAGGACAGAGAGAAGACAACTAAGACAATGGTAGTAGGAAGAGATCACCCTGGACAAGAATTGTGTACAGAAAGGAGATAAAGTGATATGCATTATACCCTTTCAGTAGCAGTATTAAACCACAATGCCTAAAAGGAAAAAATTAAAAAAGAAGTGTCTGTCACAGAGGCAAGTAGGGTGGCAGGAGGGAAACTGGTGGCATTGGTATAGGGAAGTGACACTGGTGAAGGGATGTGTGCTTAAACTCTGTACCACTGAAATTTAATCATGAACAACTTTGTACTCATGGTGATAATTAAAATATTTTTTAGGAGAAGGTATCCTTTAAGACATGGCTATGGGGTACCCTGTGGAGATTGTGGGGTGGCAGAGTTCAGCTTGGGACAAACAGAATCCCCTCACCAGTACAAGTTCCTCTCCTTGTCATCCCTCTCTGTACTTACCTTGGATGGCCACAAAGTGAGGGAGATACACAGTTTCCATAGTTCCTAGCTCAGCCTTGATGTTAAAGAGGACCTGCAACCATCCAACTGTGATGTAGGACAGTCTTGTTTAGGAACTGGTCCCAGACACAGAATTCGATCTCTGTGGTCACTGGACCCCTGACAACAAAGTGCAGACCCGTGTGGGGCCAGTGAAAGATGCCGGCTATAGGAAGGTGAATTCTGGAAGACCAGGGAGAGAAATAAATACACTGAATCTACACACTCACTGAGTAATTGCCAGATGCCAGAACCTGTGCAGGGCACTACAGATCCAGTAAAGCGGCCACCAGTCCAGAAGCTGACATGAAGCATGTGAATTTGAGTCCTATCTCCTTTTCTTTCTCATTTTGGGGTCCCTGAGTAAGACATTTAATCTCCATAATCTCTGTTTCTTCTTCTGTAAAGGAGACAATAGTGAATTGATGCCTGGAGACAGACTAATACACATGTGGGCTTGGATAACTCTTTTTCTAAGGATCATGATAATGATGCCGAAAATGAAATAGGAAATTGTTCTTGATTTTAAAAATTCTCTGTTCTAATAATTACCAATAATTATTAAATATTGATTTAAGACTAGTGATAAATACTGGGAGATATTTGCTTTTGCAAGGTTCCCTCTTTAGTAAGTGAGGAGTTCTGTAATGTCAGATTCTATAAGTTGGGATAGTACTGATAGGCTTACTATCTTGCCAGCCCTGAAAATAAAGCTTCATACTTATATAGTTTGAAACGCATTATAGAATACTTAAGGATAAGGCCTGGAAGAATAGAAAAATGGCTTAGAATGCCTACTTTGCAGGATTATTCAATAGAATTCAAACTCAGATGCTGGGCAGGTCAGAATGACTTGAAGGCTGAGCATATGTTTTACATGTTAGAGGCCTGGGTTTGATCCCTAGCAATGGGATCCCTCAGGACCACCAGCATAACCCAACTCCCCTATCTCCCAGACCCAAATAAAACCATGGTATTGCTTATCTACTAAGTGCAATTCAGGTAGTTCTGTTGTCCATGATTCCCTCAAAGTGAGAAAATTATGTTCAGATGCACTGGAAAGGAGTATAATCCCTGGTGAGCACTGCAACTAAAAAAATGTGCACATGCCCTGGTGTCTGATGAGCACATGTGTGTGTGGTTGTTCCTTCTGGTGATCACTACAGTCAGAATTTGGGTGTCATATCTAAAGAGTGAGACCTCAGCCCAGCACATGTGAAAACACAACTAAAGGAAGTGCAAACCTATAACCACACTGCCAAGTGTGCAAGCATCAGAACCCTATGTGCCACCCCTAGTGAGCACAATATTAAAAATGTAATAGTATCATTGCAAGGCATGTATGATCCGCAGTCATCAACAACAAATAGAATTACTTGAGAATTAAAAAAACATATATTTATTTTAAAATTGAAACAAATTTGTAAGCCAGTTGTTGAAGGTAATGGGTATGTGGAAACTTTATATACTTTTTTTGTGTATGATCAAAACTTTTCACAATAGATTTTTTGCAAAAAAAAATACCATGTTAAGTCCTGTTACCATTAAAGGAGGAGGTATCCTTTAAGACATGAATATGGGGAACCTGTGGGGATTGTGTAGTGACAGAGTTAATCCTGGGCTAACAGAGTCCCCTCACTCACCGATACAGGTTCCTCTCCTTGTCAACCATTTCAGCAGCCAACGGCCCTGTGGGACCACAGAAGTGATTGTCTGTCCCCACAGACGCCATGTGTAGGTCTCCCAGAAGTTCAGGAGAAGAAAGACACAGAGGTAGGGTCATCCGAGCACTTTGAGAGGAGCTTCCCTCTGGAGCAGATAGGACAGTAGTCACCATTAGGAGTATCTGGCCTGGTCTCTGTCACTCCTATGACTGGAGCATGGAGAGATCCTTACCAAAGCTGATCTCCATCTCCGAAATAATGCAGGACTGTCTTCATTCTCTTTCCCTGATCCTGGGGCTGCCTGTCTCCTGAGTAGGGTCAACCTACTGAATCCTGGTAAACTCCAGTTCTCACTCCCTCCCTATAGGTCCAGATTTGACTTTTACTACAGCATGCCACAGGTGGGAAGTAGCTTGTGATAAGTAGAAGAATAATAAAGAAAGATAAATGAGACCTCAGAAAGTCAAGGTCCTCATTAGTGATCATCTCGAGACACAGAATTATTTCTCCCTGAGATCATGGAGAAAGGAAGGCATTTCTGTGACATCCTCACAGAAGATCATCTATCTCCTTTTAATGCACAGTTCCCATAAAAGCTTCTTCCACAGTACCTGTCTTGAATGTCCCCCCCCATTCACCCAGTCATGCAAGCTAGAACAGGGGTATCATCCTGACTCTTCTCTCTCCCCTCTGAGAGCTGATTGATCCCCGTGACATTATCTCATTAAATGCTTCGGGAATCCTTGTCCTATTTCCCTGAGGAATGAGGGCTGCCTCATTCACTGTTGTGTCCTAGAACTGCTTGTCTAAGGAAACCTTTGCCCAGTGGTGGATGGCTTCTTCTCCTGAGCCTCGAGCCATTTTCTTCCCTTTCAGTTGGCACATGACCAATTCCCAGGACATATGCACTATGCAGTCATAGGGAAATTTACCAAACTGGGAAAACTTGCTGCTTGATGCAGATTCCTTAGGATGGATGGCGCTGCCCCTGGTATTTATTTGATACATAAATTCTATAAGGTGTGTCTGTGTGTGTGTGTGTATGTGTGTGTGTTTGTGTATGCATGCATGCATGGGCATTCTGTATATTTTGGGAAGGCATCTGGCTCACCTTCAAGGCTTTATTTTTTGTCTTTGTCTCCCTCTTGTGTTCATAGATTTCCATGCTCCAATCTCTCTCAAATTTATGTTTTCATTTTGTTTTATTTTGTGTTTAGGCCACACCTGATGATGCTCAGGGGTTACTCTTGGCTCTGCACTCAGGAATTACTCCTGATGATACTTGGGTGGGTGGGGGGGTTGGGCATATGGAACTTTGGGGATTGAACCCTAGTCAGATGCAATCAAGCAAGTGTCCTACCTGTTGTACTATCACTCCAGCCCCAACTTCAAAATTAAAAAATTATGATTATAGTTTATGTTATAGTAGTGTTCAAGTTTTGAGGCTGGAGTGATAGTGTAGTTTTTAGGGATTTTGCCTTGAATGAGGGTTCAATCCTGAGCATCCCATATAGTCCCTGACTCTAACATGAGTTATTATGTGAATAGAGCCTGGAACACTGCTAGGTGTGTCCCCACCAGCCCCCCCACTGAACCCTCAAAACAATAGCAACAAAGTGTCTATGACCCTTTATTAGGGTCCCAGTCAATAATTTCCATTCTCCGAACCACACAAAGAGTCCAGCCAGTAATGCAAAACACAAGCGGGGTTTATTTAAGACAACTAGCTGGGGTCAAGACTCAGGCACACAGGCCAAAGCAAGACCCTGAGCAAGGGAGAAGCTACAAGTTTTATAGTCAATGCTAACATGATAGCCCACGCTTTCATAAGTGAAAAATGCAAGTTTCATGATTCAAAAGGAAACATAATTTCAGACAGTACAAACAGTTACAGATAGGTCATCTGGACATGTTCCAGGACGTTCTGACAGTTATCTGCCCCCCACCCACGTCAGGGTGGCTTCTGATGTTTGGGTTATGAAACTATTTGTCAATGCCAAGTTTTCAGCCCAGATGTTCTTCCCTTACAGAGGGTCAGGGAGAGGAAAGAGCGGGTTTTTAAGAAAACAAGTCGTAGATCAGGGGCAGGGAGAATTGAGTTGTTCTTAGGCGGCTCCGTGTCCAACACCTTCACCTCCCTCCCAGTGTTCCCCCATTATTTGTTCGTAGCTATAGTTTGGGTGCATAATGTAACCTTCCTTAACACCACCCAGGTGCTCCACACCCTCCACCTATGTTCCCATTAGAAGGGACTTCTAATCAGTCCCTTCTCCACTCCCACCCCAAACCTGTCACTATCAGATCTGTATCCTAGGATCTCCTTAAAAAAGTTGTCTCTCTCAGGTCACCAGAGACATAGTACAGGACTTAAAGCCTGTGAATGACCTGGTTCAATCCCCAACCTGGCAGTATATAATGTCCCCTTAGTACCACCAGGAGTGATCCCTGATCACTACTGGATGTGGCCCCTAAAACAAAAATAACAAAATAAAATAAAAATTTCTTCGTCTCCATTTACCTGAAGGATTAAGCAGGAGGGACATAATTATATTTATACCAACGAACCAATCAGGACTTACTGATGTGACTTTGATTTTTTAAAGTCGTTTCTTCTGTGTCTGTTTCAACTCCATCCCAGGTCTTCATCTTTAAGGATGAAATACCACTAACCAAGCAAGTGGAAACAAACATAAACAAATGGGACTACATTAAACTCAGAAGCTTCTGCATCTCAAAAGGAACAGTGATCAAAATACAGAGAGAGCCCACAGAATGGGAAATAATATTTACCCAATACCTATCTGATAAGGGATTACTATTCAGGATATACAAAACATTACTAGAATTGTACAAGAAAAAAACTTCCAACCCCATCAAAAATGGGGAGAAGAAATGAACAGAAGCTTCCTCAAAAAAAATACAAATTGTCAAAAGGCACATGAAAAAATGCTCTACATCATTAATCATCAGGGAGATGCAAATCAAAACAATGAGATATCATCTCACACCAAAGAGACTGGCACACATCAAAAAGAACAAGAACAACCAGTGCTTGTGCAAATGTGGGGAGAAAGGGACTCTCTTTCATTGTTTGTGGGAATGCTGACTGGTCCAGCCTTTCTGGAAAACAATATGGACAGCCCTTCAAAAACTAGAAATTGAGCTTCCATATGACCTCACAATACCACTTCTGGGAATATATCCCGAGAGTGCAAAAAAACACAGTAGAAATGAAATCTGTACCTATATGTTCACCGCAGCATTGTTCATAATAGTCAAAATCTGGGAACAACCCAAGTGCCCCAGACGACTGGTTAAAGAAACTTTGGTACAGCTACACAATGGAATACTATGCAGCTTTTAAGAAAGATAAAGTTTGAAATTTGCTTATAAGTGGATGGACACGGAGATTATCATGCTAAGTGAAATGAGTCAGAAAGAGAGGGACAGACATAGGACTGCATTCATTTGTGGAATATAAAATATCATAATATGAGACTAACACCCAAGGACAATAGAGACAAGGGCCAAGAAAATTTCTCCAAGTTGGAAGCCTGCCTTATGAGCTGGGGGACAAGGCAGCTGGACTAGAGAAGGGATCACTAAGTCAATGATGGTTGGAGGGATCGCTTGGGATGGGAGATGGGTGCTGAAAATAGATAAAGGACCAACCATGCGGCTTCTCATTATCTGTGATGCAAACCATAATACCCATAAGTAGAGAGAGAGTATGGGGAAAGTTGTCTGCCATAGAGGCAGGGGGAGGGTTGTGATGGGGTGCGGGGAGGGATACTGGGGACATTGGTGGTGGAAAATGTACACTGTTGGAGGGATGAGTGTTCAATCTTTGTATGACTGACACTCAAACATGAAAGTTTTGTAACTGTAGCTCATGTTGACTCAATAAAAAATATATCCTTTAGTTACACAGAAATGGTACTATGGGCAGGGTGCTTGTCTACATGCAACTGACTCAGGTTCAATATTTGGCACCCATATTGTCCCTGAACAATGCCAAGACTGATCCTGATCACAGAGCTAGAGCCAGGACTAAGTCCTAAATTTAGGAAGGTAAGACTAGCAAAATCAAAACAAACAAAGAAACAAACAGAAGAAGAATCTTTTCTTGGAATATAATCCTTACATGCTCTCATTCTCCTGCCCCCATGCCTGGCTGTCCTCGCCCTTGGAGAGAGGCGGGTTGAGTTTCCCTCCCCCCCCCCACCCTTGAGCAGAGCCTCAGCAGCCCAAGACCTCCAGAACCAGCCACAGCCATGCTAAGACCACTCTCCACAATCCGGACAAGCCTCATGCATGAAGGAACTGCAGAGGAACCCAGGCATGTGGTTCCTGGGGCTGAGATCTCCAAGCCTGCCTGGATTGGGACTGGGCCTTCTCCACCCAGATCCCCCATCTTCCAGTAGGTAGGTGTCACACCCTCCAGCTGCCGCCAGCGCCAGGTTGATCCCATCAATGGCCAAGACCCAGAGACTATAAAACCCAGCTCCCAGAAGCATGTGGCCGCATTTGCGACTGTGCGACATCTTATTATCTCATTTTTTCCTTTGGAGAACCCAGCAGGCTACCAAAGGTATCCTTCCCACACGGCAGAGTCTGGAAAATTTCCCATGTCATACTCAATATGCCAAATACCAGTAACAATGATGGGTCTCATTCTCCTATCCCTGAAAGAGCATTGAATATGGCTCTTTTAAAATCTTAGGGCTAGGAAGAAGGAGACGTTACTGGTGCCTGCTCGTGGCAATCCACGAACAACAGGATGATAGTGATTGTGATCGTGATGCTCTCATTCATGTATTCAAACATGTTTGTGTATAGTTCACTGCAGTGTGACTGGTAAGAACAAAATGCAACTTAAAAAAGTGAAAGAAATTTTTAAGTGTACAACTGTACCGCATGATGTCTCACTAATAAAAAAAAGTGAAAGATGGGCTGGAGCGATAGCACAGTAGGTAGGGCGTTTGCCTTGCACGCGGCCGAGCCGTGTTGGATTCCCAGCATCCCACCCATATGGTCCCCTGAGCACAATACCAGGAGCAATTCCTGAGTGCAGAGCCAAGAGTAACCCCTGACCATCGCTGAGTGTGACTCAAAAAGAAAAAAAGAAGTAAAAGAAAAAGATCAAGTTGTGGCTAGTGAGATAGTACAGTGGGTGGAACATCTGGATTCTATTTCGGGCAATTCATATGGTCCTCTGAGCTCACCAGGAATAATTCCTGAGCACAGAGCCACTGAGCACTGCCAAACGTGTCCCCAAAACATGAAAAAAAATTCAAAAATATTATGTCATCAGGTTCGATTCCTTTGCCCCTCTCGGAGAGCTCAGCAAGCTACCAAGAGTATCTTGCCCGCACAGCAAAGCCTGGCAAGCTTTGAGGCATTCTATATGCCAAACACAGTTACAAGTGTCAGGATGGAGACGTTACTGGGCCCGCTTGAGCAAAGACGACAGTGACAGTGACAGAGATATGTAGTGTGTTGTTAAGTAAAGCTTATTCCTATAAAATTTCTAATACTGGTTAACCTCGGGAGTCGATAGGGACATTTAAGAGGCTCTTTGGAGAAGAACGATGAGGCGAGTCTGCCACAAGTCAGGGAAGCCGCTGGCTAGGGGGCGCAAGGGGCCGGTTTGTAGAGACCAAGCTTGGAAGAGAGCACCTGGAGAGCCAGATGGCCCGGTGAACGGAAGCGGCTGCAAGCTGCGCCGATGACGCGCTGCCCTGTCCAGGTGTGAGACTGCCTGAGCCCGAGCCAGCAGCACTAGAGAGGGACTGGGAAGAGCTGAAGTGAGAGAAAAGCTACGGGAGGGAAGGAAAAAAAACCACACACACCTTCAGAGCCTAGACACGTTGCAATTGTCATTCCAAGAGAGAGGGAAAGAAAAATAAAAATGCTCATTTTTAAAAAATTTTCTTTTTTCTTTGCACGTTTCATCCACCTTCTACAGAACTTTTTTGTTTCTTCATTTTTTTTTGTTCTCTTCATTTTATAACCGCTGTGAATTGCACAGTTCTGTGTTCTTGGGAGGTGCAGTTGAACTTTTTAAGCTTAAGTGAGACAGGACGCAGGACAGATGACATAGACAATCAAGAGTCAATTCCGACTTTAGAAGCCTCTACTCAGTGACCAAGGAGCTCAGTTTTTGTTTGGAAGCTTTACTAATATACCAGAGCAGTGTGTGTGTGTGTGTGTGTGTGTGTATGTGTGTGTGTGTGTGTGTATTCTTCCCACATCTATTTAAAATAGATAGTTATAATGGAGCAGGGAAATTTCTTCTCCTTGTAATAATGTTACATATTGTATAGATAACTGAGTGACATTTCATACTATGTATGTATAGAGAGATGCTCTATTAGTGTGAGAAACTATATGCTTTAATAGACTACTGTGATTATAAGATATTTTAATGTGAATATTTAAAATTTCACTTTATTTTCATATTTTATTTTTGTGTCTTTTTTTTGGGGGGGGGAGTTTGAGTACACCTGGTGGTGCATAGGGTTTACTTATGGCTCTGTGCTGAAAGGTCATTCTTTACAGAACTCACGAGATCACATGTGGTGCCAGGATGGTGGTTCAATGCCAGAACCTGTTGGGCTGGAGAGATAATAGTGGTTGGGGCACTTGCCTTCACATGGCCAACTGGGGCTCGATACCTCGCATCTCAAATGGTGCCCTGAATCCACCAGGAGTGATTCCTGAGTGCAGAATTAGAAGTAAGCCCTGAGCACCAAGTTCTGATCGTGGGTGTGACCCATAAACAAACAAAAATGTATGTATGGTTTCTTCTATCTAGGGTGGATATTTGATGTGTTTGTCTTGGATTCTGGAAGAGTCTATAAGTGAATCTACATTATAAAGGCATTATAAAGGACTAATTGTTGCCCTTGGTTGAGAAATAATAATGCAATTAAGAAGATCAAGTGAGGTTCAGGGAGATAATTCGGCAGTTAGAAGCAGATGCTTTGCATATGCCAGGACCTGAATTCAAATCCTAGTACCTGAATTAAAACCCTAGTATCTATTATCATATGGCCCCTCAGCACTGCCACATGTGATACCAGAGGCTCACAAACAATTTCAGAGTGGCTCTAATGGTACCAGAAAATCTCAGGCTCTGAGCAGCACCACATCCTCAGGCTCTGGCATTGAACAACACAGGCTCAATGACTGAGATTGGCCAGCTTTTTTTCCAGGAGTGACTCCAAGGCACCCTGAGCACTGCTTTGGGGGGCACCACCCCCAGATACAAGAAAGTAAAAACACATAGGTGTCTCTTTTATTCCCCCCAAAAGTTTATTTTATCGACCACCACAAATTAGTTATTCATAGTTGAGTTTTTTAACTATTCCATCACCAGTGTCAACTTCCAATATTTGGAATTCAGGCATCTTTTAATTTTGATTATTAAAGTTTGGGTCTCACAATTTCAGTGTAGCTGATTGGTTATTTGGATATTTAATTCTCTCAATCTTTAACACTACCAATGTACCTGAATTCCCTTGACCCCTGTCTTCATTGCTTCTTATCTATCTATTCTACCCTTCCCAGTCACTCTATTTCTTTTCTTCTCCTTTCTATTCTCTGGTGCCAAGAGTACATAGGGTGTTTCTAAAGTAAATAATAAATAGTAGTTGTGTCCTTGGGAAAACGGAAGTGGGTTGGGTTTTTTCCTTCCAAATCTATATTGAGACAATTGTACTTTGCACCGACTGAATATTGTTGGTTCTTAAGTGATGATGTGGATGTTGGTGTTTTGTCAAAGTTTACTGGAGATTAATGGCCAATTGTGAGAGAATGGACACCAAGTTCTGATTTTTTCTCACTCTGGGGGAATAATTACAAGAGGAGCAGAAGGGGAATTGTGTGGGCTAGATAGAGTCTACTAACAAAATTTCATGTACTATTGGTATTTCACTGTACAGTATTATCTAAGTATTAAATGCATATGCTTTTGATAATTGAATTTTAAGACTATAGGGATTAATCTATGGTGTTAGGAGAGAGAGAAGGGAAAAGGGAGGAAAACTTTTGAAAATAAATACTTCTATTTTAGTCACCTTAGAAAGTAATTTATATCACTACCTTTGTTGATTGGGGCTTAGATGAAATATTTGGAATTCAGAAGGTTCCTGCTGGAGATACAGAAATAGGAGTCATTAGTTCACAGAGGGCATATATATTCATGAGACTGGATATGGCCACCAGGGTAGAAGGTGCAGCTAGGGAAGAATAAGCATGAAGTGTGGATCCCAGAACTTCGATCAGCATCCACACCATAGTGCATATTCACCTCTGCCGCCTCCATCCTTACTGATCCAGGTTCAAACAACAGGTCCTTCCCATGGACTCTGTTTCTAGGTCTCTATCTAAAGAGATATGAGCATGATACTAGACAGATGTGCAGTTTAGTTTGTATGCATCAAATATTACATAGCAAACAGTAAGTGTGTTGTGGATTAGCATAATTTCTTATCACAAAACAAAGTTATTATATGTTTTAACTGAAACTGTATTCTGAAAATGATTTTGTGTCTGTCTGGAAAGACACAAACATTAGGAATAGTGGTAATCTGTTTTGTTTAAAGTTTTCACACTTAAATATATTATTATTTAGTATTCATATAATACAGTATGAACATAGCTTTCATGTTTCCCATGAAATTAAGTGTAAGCATTATATTTTCTCAGACTGTATTGTCTAAATAGCAATGACATGCAGAGAATTCAGTTACCTTTCTAGATGCAGGAAAATCCAAGATTCAGTTACTTACCTTCAAGGAAACCAAGATCTTAAAAAAGAAGACTATAACTGATGTTTTACAACTTACTGCTATTTTTTATTTAATTGCCAGAAGATTTTTGGGATTTAGCTCACTTTCTTACTTTAAAAAGAAGACACAACAGGGGCAGGTGCTTCCCAAGGTCACAGTGATAGAGCTATCCTGGGACTCCCGACCCATCAGGTCCAAACCCTACAATTTCCATTGCATCATCCAGCTTCCTGGACAGAGGGCTGACATGCAGTGAATCCTGGGATATACTAAATAGAACCAGAATGAAAGATCAGAGCAGGAAAGGCAAATGACACTCCCCCACCTCATATCTCTTATATTTCAGACCTATGGTTTGTGTCTAGCTCCTAGAGCCCTGGATTTAGGAGAGGAGGGTCAGGATGTTGGTTTCTTTATTTTCTTTCTTTTTTAAAAAAATTGAATCACCATGAGATAGGTCATCACAAAACTATTCATGGCTGGGTTTCAGTCATACAATATTCCAACAGCTATCCCTCCACCAGTGTACATTTCCCACCATCAATGTCCCCAATTTCCCTCCACCACCACCACCACCACCACCCTCCATTTGCCTCTGTGGCAGGCATCTTTTTTCTTGATCCCTCTCCCCTCTCCTTTTGAACTATGGTTTGTAACTGGTTGGTGGCTTTGGGTTGTGGACATGACTGCTGGGGCTTCCAAAGTATAGGAAGGTGGCGGGGGGGGGGGTAGCCTATCATGACCCCAAGACAGTCTGGATATTTCAGTCACGGAACCTGCATGCCCAAATTTTCATCAGGTTAATATCTCTGTGAGGTCTGTCCCAGGACAGTGCAATATGGCCAGGGTCATGGTGGTGATTTGGATTGTGGAAGCAAGAGCTGTCAGAGTTCTGCTTTGACAAACACTGACAAACCCACCCCGCTCTGATGTACCCCATCTTTACAGCCTTGCATGAATATGAGAATAACTGTGGCTTCTGATCTCTTTCAAGATTTATGGGTCTCTGAAGCAAGGCCTATAAACGGGCATGTATGGCTGAGCAGAAGGTGGTTTGTGGGTGTGGCTCCTACATACACTAACTTTGGGTGGCTTAATTTTTTAGGAAACTTGGTCCTGAGTTGTTGGAGCTTGGCCAGAGGCACAGCGACAATTTTTGAGTATCAAGAAGCCTGAGAGCACCATCAGACTGATGATGCACTAGCCCTTGTGGATCCAGGTTGAATCCAGCAGTGCCATGTTTTTCTAGGCCCCAGTATTATAGCAGCAGTGGTCCTGGCAGGGACAAGGACCGAAGCCAGGGATGCTACCGTTTGCGGCATGGGGACTTTAGGCCGGCTGCAACCACCAATCCAGCAAAACCTGATCAGGGGGACACACACCCCCATCCTGGGTCTCCAGACAGTTGGTGCTCCGAGAGGATTTCCTCCACAATATGCTGTGGGTGGCACAGGCTGGTTCAGGGAGGAAATGACTGGGGTGAAGCCCTGCTGGTGGCGAATCACTGGGGCCTCATGGTGAGAACTTGGAGCACCTCTTCAACTCTGGGATTTCAACATCTGTGTTCTGCAGTTGTGCTTGTTCAACTCAATGTGCCCTATTCAGACCTTTTAAAACTCTGCCACTGACCATAGCACTGAGAGCTACAGGACCTCTGATAGCTGGCAGTCACACCACCGTCATCCTCAGCAACTGTGCTCGCGTTCCTCAGTAGGCAACTGGCCAGTTTCATTTAGTGGTGCTTTCCCTGAGCCAGAATATCCAAAGGGCACCTACATTCACTCATGCAAAAAATTTGATACCCCATTGGTTGGACAGTTGCTCAGTACTTGCTGTTGTGCTGCTCCCATCTTGACCCACCTCCAGGATGTTGATTTCTTGTAGGATGCTTGCTGATTGAGCATCTTGGAATAGGGCCTGGAATAGCACCTCAGGCATCTGGAAGCAGGATGTTCTATGGGCTCAAAGAATTCACACTAAGCCTCTGGGAACAGGCCCTAGCTGACAGACAAACATGGTACCTGTGTGATATATGTGCATTATATGGGTATGGTCTATGGATATGTCCTAAGGGTCTGTCCCATAACTCCTATATATAAATATATATATATGTGTGTGTGTACATATATACATATATATATTTGTACATACACACATACATATGTTGGGAAACAGTTTTTCTCTAACGTGCCCAGACATGTGGCAAACACTAGGTCCAGGCAGACTTGGGGCAAAGGATGATGGGTGCACAGATAAATCACTCTGGGAGAGAGCTAATGGCCACTCACTTTATTGTCAAGTACACACATTTTATAGAGGGCCTCAGCTTAAGAGGATGGTCCAATCACATAAAATTGAGTATTACTGACCTATCACCTTTCCAACTCTGCTTTGCCCCAGCCCAATCCCATTTAGGGCTAGATTCTACAGTTAGGAATGACTCTGGACGGGGAGGTGAGACTTCTTGGAAGTTTGGATGAGTCTCAAGGCAGGATACCTGGTGCTTGTAAAATTTGCCCAGATATTCCCTACTGGGTGCTATGCAAGGACAGGTTTTATCTACTCTGGCGCCTGTTGCCATGCTCCACACAGATACATGCCTATCTAAGCCCATGCCTTTGGCCTTCTGTGGAAATGGCCTGCAGAGTGACTGCTCAGTCCCTACTCCCCAGGAACGGCCTTGCTGTGTTCAGGCAGCATCTATTGAGCTTTGCTGTTAACTTCACTGTAAGAGTGCTGAGCAATTTGGGGGTAAGGAGGCCTAAAGGCGCTATCAGGCTGCTGATGCCTCGCAGGTACAGTTTCACCTGCCAGCGGCATCATACCCCATGTGCACATTTAAAAACTTCATATAGTCCTAGTTGTTTATTTTATTTTTTGCTTATCTTTGCCAGTGAGGTAAAGCTTTTAAAAACACTTTTGAGGTCCAGATTCTGGACAATTCTACCTCTGTTTTCCTCAGTGTATTTAATATTTTTTTCTGGTATAGTCTGTAAGTTTTTAATCCACTTTGAATAGAAGGAACATTTCTCAAGATAGTAATAATCACTTATAAAAGCTTCACTGCCTACAACATACTTTATGACAAAAAGTCTTTCTGAGATCTTGCACAAGGCAAGGATGCCTACGTTCATCACTACTATTCAATGTAGAAGTCCTCACTATAGAAATTATGCAAGAGAAATATTACAAACTGAAAAAGAAGTCAAACTATCATTCTATGTGGATGGCATAATAATATACATAAAAAACCTTAAAAACCTCACTAATAAATCCATTAAAAATAAACCAATAGTCTTTCTCTTTTTTTTTGCCTTTCTTCATTAAAATGAAGAAACTAGCCGGTAGGGCGTTTGCCTTGCATGCGGCCAACCTGGATTAGATTCCTCAGCCCCTCTTGGAGAGCCCAGCAAGCTACTGAGAGTATCTTGTCCTCACGGCAAAGCCTGACAAGCTCCCTGTGATGTATTTGATATCACAAAACAGTAACAACAAGTTTCACAATTTATTGTGAGACGTTACTGGTGCCCGCTCGAGCAAATCGATGCACAATGGGAGGGAGGACAGTGCTACAGTGCTACAACAGGTGGCCACCAAATTTCAGAAGTGTTTAATAATTATCCCTTATAGTCTTGCCTAGGGCTCCGGCAGCCAAAGACCTCCAGGACCAGCCACCACCATGCTGAGACAACTCTCCGCACACATGAAGGTACTG